>VXBI01008365.1:682691-708858 GCA_013397375.1 Toxostoma redivivum | reverse complement strand
TTATAAAATAAAATTCTAGCTTTTAAAATGTTAATTATTCTCCATGAAGTCTACAGAAAATTGCCTGCAGTAAATCACATGCAAAAATGTGGTGTGTTATAATAATCATGCCCTTTTATTGACTAAAACCAAGGAGCAAAGGCAGAAAAATTTTCATTACTGTAAATAATTTTACATGCAAAATAGTTTCTTGAATTTTTTCATTAATAAACTGTTTAGGTGTGTGAAAGAGGCCTACATGTTCAAACTGGAAAAATAATATTAATACATGTGATTTGAAGTAACCCTTGACTGTTGTCATTTCCCTCTACCTTTTACAGACTCATCAGGTCTGGGAATGCCCACCATTTACAGAAAACAAAACGTCATTCCTGTTATTTATTCTACATGACCTTTCACTAATTGGATTGGTGTAGATTAGAAAGCAAAAACTTCATATGGGTGGAAAATGAACATTCAACCATTTCCTTTCTCATATCACAAATTGTTCATTCTGTAAGTAATGAAATACTTTGATAAATGAAAAAAAAAAACCAAAACATACCAACACAACCATCACCCCCCCAAATCAAATCTACAAAGAAAAATCCAAACAAACTTGCCTAAAAATCCTAAACAAAAGCATATCTAATATATTATTATGTTATGCATACATAGTGACCACTGATAACAAATGCTATTCCCGTTAATTAATTTGAAGCATGTTGGAATGAAGACATAACCCAGATGTACTGCTGAGTATCTGGATTTCTTAATATTCCTTTTCACACATTTCTCTCTTTGTAGTCTTCTGTGTGACTGGCTAAGCAGTTCTCAACACAAATTTTCCTGTGGATCATCACAGACAAAGATATTGGTAATGACTAAGGGAATGGCAATCACCTAATTTATGTCATAAATATGGGCATACTTATAAATTCTCTCATATTCTTTTTTTTTTATATTTTTCATTTTTTTCTATGTAAAGTGTCTCTCTCAAATTAGCCTGTCTATCCATTTTTTAAACTGAATATTTATGTGATGTGATAATTGAAGTCCTAATGTTCTCAAAAATCTTGACAAATTTATGTGGCTCACTGTTAATCTAATTTTCAATAAATAAATGAGTAAGCAAGCAGAGATTATCTCAGAGTTCTGTAGCATAATTCTATTTTCCCTAAATCAAGTCCTTCCTCTTCTAGTTTACACTTCGCCCTTCTTTAGTACTCAATATTTATCAAAAAAACTGTTTATAGCACATATCTTGGTTTCAGGCAGTAGTTTATTTGACTAGGCATTCTTAGTATGTCTGAGGCTAATTCATGACTTCTCTCAAAAGTTCTATTATACACAGTAGACAAGATAACAGTATTCTTTGAAGTGAAAATACATCTCAAATTATTTAATTTAGGAATTGGTATGGAATGTGAAACAAAATTCAGAGTAAAAAAATTACCTTAGAAAAGAGCTCCTTAAAAGTCCATGTTTCTTGTTAATTCAGTTTTAATTTACTAAATTTCCTGTAAACTGCAGCCGATCTCATTCTTAACTCTTTCTAATAGACAGTTACTCTTTTCAAGTTAGGCAGACATATAATCAATGGAAAAAGAGAAAATCAATGGACAGAGTTAACAAATTATATAGTGATATGAATGCATTTTCTGCATTTAGAAGCAAGAAATTGCTAGACTTCATTTCGATTTAATTTTATTTGCAGTTTACTTCCATATAACTATTGTTGCAGAAGAAAAGGAGAAAAAAGAACAATAAGAGCTACTTATTTCCAGTGATGGTTATGAATAAATACAGTGAAAACATTTATTTGGTGTTGTAAATTCAGAAAAGTGGTATAATCTTTGTGGAGAGGGGAAATTAAAGACAAAGACACTTTGGGAGAGGACAGATCCATGTTTATGCTGTGGTATGTACTCTGCTAATGCTTACAAATTAGGAGGTTTACAGCGTGCCTCTGTATCTTGGTATAGAAAAATTACTGCAGCTCTCTTACCTCCACTGCCTCCACCCATACAGGTGTCTCTGGCAGAGGGATCTTGATGTCTTGTGGTCTATTTGCCTGTAAATATGTTCTAGTAGGTGTGAACAATTTTCTTTCCCTACATTTAAAGTGAACAAAATACATTTGGGGGTTGTTGTGGTCAAACAAACTTTTTAGTGGTATTAAATTGGTATATCTCCATATTTTAGTGGAAGATGAAGACCAGATTAATTTCCACATTGTCCTGGTGAAACTACTACCAGAACACAAGTGACCTTGTTAAAGGATATGTTGATGAATCAGGATTGCACAGTGCAGCAGTAAGTTAGAATACAGATGCACATGGGAGGGCAGAAAGGTGCAAACACAGAGTTTTGAAGACAGAAATATTGTAAAGTGGGGAGGAAGTGTTCAGATGTTTCATAAACTTATCAGATAGGTATATAGGTAGGTAGGTGATCGGAATCTGATCTGAAAGACAAATGAATTTGTGGGCATGTCTAGTCCCAGACCCAAATACCTGAAACTCAAAACACTCTGACATCCTGATGACAAGGGACCGGACAGAGGTTCCTATTTGTCTCAGCTATTTTTATCTCCTCTCTTCAACCTATGACAGGGAGAAATAGGAGTAAGATGCAAAACCGAGTCTTTTCCTGGAATAGGGAAGAAGTTCTGAGTACCACAGGTTAGATTCAGCTATTCTGTGTTACCTTTCTTCCTGCATTCACTGTCAAACACATTGCCTTTTATATTGTGTATTGTGCAATATTGGTGGTCATCCTTACTTGTTATTTAATATTGTGTAGAAGTAGAAGTAAAAAGTCGTTTCAGTGAAAGTCCTACAAATTACATTGGACAATATTAATGTCCTCACAATATTTATTAGCTCCATCCTGTGGATTTTTAAAGGTATTTTCATAATTTCTGTGATTTTGCTATGATAATCTAAAGGGCTTAATTCCCCTTTTGCATTATATTTGAGTGATGGAATTCCTAAGAAATCGGGTCTACAACAGTCTTTTCTGTGATTTCTTTCCATTTCCACCAGTAAAGTCAGATTGTGTTTGTATTTATACAAATCACTGAAAATGTTAATGGTAAGATTTTGATCACCTGTGTGAGTATTTCAGAGGTTCAGAGTAGCCTACTGCATGATGTTTGTCAATTTTGTCTGGAATAGTGTTTTATTTTGATGTGTGTAATTCAAAAGTCTTTCTTAAAGAAGTTTCTTAGGGTTTACTTCCTGGTTTTTGTTTTTTTTTTCCAATTGCTGGAGGTATAAGAATAAATGTGAAGAGTAAATGGTACTAGTTATTTTGGTTTGAGATTATCACTAGTCAGCAGGAGAAACCTGGAAGCTATAAAAGACAAAGATTTTAGCCCTGTGAAAATGAAAACTTATTTGTCTGATTATACCAAATGTATTTCTATTTAAAGTTTTGATGAGGCATAATTCAGCTGTATGAATACACCTCTTTGTTTGTTTTTTTGTTTGTTTATTTGTTTGTGTTTGTTTTTGTTTCTGTTTTGTTTGCTAGGGTTTTTTTGGTTTTGTTTTTGCTTTTTTTTTTTTGTTTTTTTGTTTTTTTGTTTGGTAGGTTGGTTGGTTTTTATTTCATGTCCAATTTATGCTTCAGATGGAAAATATGCCTTCTCCCTAACCAAACTACTGTAAATCCAGTCTCTTAGCTCCTGGTACACCTAAGATGTTTCCACATAGAATCACAGTATATTTTGGTTTGGAAGGGACCTTAAAGATCATATAATTTCATCCCACCTGGAATAGGGAGGGACATCTTCCACATGTAAATCATAACTTCACCTTCCGTACGAAGTCTTTTCCTTGAATCTACCTTTTGTAACATTGCTTTCTTCATAGCTTAAGGAGAAAGACTTAAGCCATGTGTAACTTCAAATTGAAAATATTTTTCATAAAATTGACATAATGAAGCATGATATTAATAGATTTATAGCTAGAAAGTGTTGGGGTTTGGCTGTAATTTATCCATACCTTCTGGCTCTGGGAAATGTATAGAGAAAGAGTAGTAGACTGTACACAGCATGAATTATCAACGTGAAAAATGTCATTAACTGTCAGATTTAGTATGATTATTTGAAATATCCTTATATCTTTCTAAATTTTAAAACACTAAGTATTACAGTAAGCAATGGGAAGGAACATGGAAGCATAAGCTATTCAGCTGGGTCCAAAGTGAGCCTTTCTGAAATTACAGGAAAATAAAGAAAGTTTCTCTATTTCTAGGATTCTTCAAACATATTTCAATCACAGCTAAAACTCCTGGCCTGAGGGAAGAAACATGCTAAGTAAAGGAAAATGTGTGTGTTTCTTCTACAAAGCCATGTGTCTATTTACATCAAATTTCTATTCATATATGGTGATTATATGATGCTATTTATTCTGAAACTATGGAACAGAAAGAAATTAAGTTTTCCAAGTTATACCAGTATGTATTAAAGCACAAATTGATTTGAGCCTGGGAATTTGACTGTAATTATCTTCTTAGTTTGCTCCAATTAAAGAAGGTTGTTTATACAGAGCTGGGAAAGAAGACAGTATTTGTGAAAGAGAATAAGTATTACCTGAAACAAAATAATTTAATTTCAATCAAAAAATGAAAGGGGTGTGCTTGAAATAAGAGCTGGTATTATCATCTCAGCCAAACCTAAAATCTCACACACAATGCATTGAATGCTAGTGACAGGCAGGATATTAACTAGTGCCCCTACTGTATGACTTCAGACATTTGTGAGATCCACAGCAGTTAGGATACAGGATCAACACCGGCTCAGCCAATATTTTCCTTCATTAGCATTTTAAGTAATTAAAAAACTCTAAAGACATCTTAATAGCTGCAGTATTTCTTCAATGTGGATTGAAGTAGCAGCATATGCATTGCTTTAATTTTCTATTTATGTGTGTTTAATCAAAAGTTTTATGTATTTGCTAAATGGCAATGTATTTACCTGACTTGAATTTGTGACATCAGCACAAACTTCTTAATTAAACAACCTGACTCCGTATGTGATGGAAACCTAAGTGACTGTATATTAAACAAGGCAAATGACATTTACTTTCCTTATCTTCTGCTTTCCAGCATCTGGTTCTTGTGTTCAGCTGTCTATTTTTAGAAATTCTCTAGAGAATGTATTGTGAAAAACACTGCTGACATCAGCTGCAAGTGCTGATTTTTACTTAGTACTTAAGGGTAAATCTTGTTTCCATTCAGGAAGAGTTCAACAGAATTCTTAGTAGTCTTATGGTTGGAATGATATAACCACAACATTGGGAGCTTCCATATGTATCTTCCACATATGTAGGAAGGAGTCCTGGAAACCAGAACTATATTCTCATGTGCCTCCTTCCCCTTCTTACCTATTTCCTGTATCTCCTGAGCCCTCTATGATAAGTCGTAGTCAAACCTTCAAAAGTGGTTGCATCCTTACTTCTGCACAAAGAAATGGATTTCAGAGCCCATAATTTTTTTTTCTCTCTCTACTCTCCAAATCAACAGCTGAGTTATAGGTTTTCAGCCTGATGAAAAGAGCCAGCTATTCTCACTATTATTTATGGTTTGACATACACAGTCATTTGTCTGTTCCATAACATAAGATACAGATTTATGGGAAGTGATTGCAGTCATCAGTTGTATCCACAGGTCAGAAATGATGACATCATAACACCAAGCACTGTCACTTTAATCAATCCCTGGAACAGGTGTTAAATCCATCATTATTTTAAAGGCTTCACAATAACAGAGGGTTTCTTTCTCATGGATTTTTCTTTCACCAGAAATTCCTGAGTGAAATCTGTCTGTGTGTATGACTTTTCTTGCTGTTTTAGAGGCACTCAAATGTCTTTTGGTTCCAAAGGATGTGCACAGAGATAGGCTGGAAGGAACATGAGTTTGTCATATGGATGGATTATTCCCCATCCTCTGCAGAACTAATTGCTCTGAGCTCAGTTCTATACTAATAAGCTTCTAAGAGAGAGTATTCATTCTGACCATTTTACTTTTTGATTATTTTAGCGTCCCTGCCTCCCTGGCCCCAGGATTTAGAATTTTTAAATTATAATAGAGCTGTATTTGGTTTGTGATTTGTTATCTTCTATTTTCTTTTATTAATCTGATGTCCTTGAACTTGTCTGGTTATCCACTGCCCCAGCTTTGGAAAAGGACTGTATTCACTAAATATACTGAATGTTTAAAGTTTCCAGGAATGGAAACAACAATCTCAGGGATATATCAATATATCAATAGCATGAATATTTGGGTATTTTGTCACTTCTGATCATAATTTCATGTATATACATATACATATATATGTATACTTATAATCAGTTGTGCACTAATCAAGACTGCATGGTTTTTAGGAAGTCATACAGTATAATAGAATAGTAAGATAATGAGATGTAAGCCAATATGATCAGTCTTTTTTGGCCTTAAATACGTAAACAGACTTTCAGGTTTTCAGCACCAAGCAAAGAAAACCAGACTATAGACCTATTGACTGAATTTTTTGTTAAACTGCTGGATATGTAGTTTCCAGAAATATTCAAAATAGATTATTTACACCCTTTAAAACATACTTGTTTTTACATGAATGCATTTCAAATCTAAAAAGTTATGATGCTGATTTTCATGCCTATTGATTCACAATGGTCTCTACCACAAAGATTCATTTTTAAATGATGTATTTTCTGTTATAAATGAGTTAATCAGGACCTCATTGAATTAATCGACAACCCACAACTCTACCCCTGAACATTAACTCATTTATAACATTTTCCCTAAGATCCTGCTTTGCAAGCTGGTAAACGAAATATTTTCTGGACACTATACACACCTCTCAAGAAGAAATTAATTCATCCCTCAGTACTACCCTCAGTACTAGTTTCAGAATACCATTGTTATGTTATGGTGCTTTAAATATCTTAAATGTTTATCTAAAACCAAATTTCCAAGTGAAGAGCAGTGGAAAGAAGGTAAGGTCATTGTTTCATTGTTTAATTTATCATTAAGGTCCTTTGTTACTGCTTATTTATCGACAATGCTGATCAAGCAAAAAAAAAAATAAAAGAAAAACACATACTGAAGTTAATTTTAAGTATTACACCATTTCTCTGTTCTGCTGACTCTGTTGAAAATGTAAATTGTCATACCAGCTCAAGAGTAGTCAGTGAAACTATTCTGTAAAGTTATCCATGTCATACCTTCATCATGTGAGTGCAATTCCTCTGTCCCCTGTCTGTTCCAAGACAGGTATACATCCAACTCCTGGTAAAACCTGGGAAGCAGATTCTTTAACGTAGGTATATTGTATAAAAAGGTTTTTATCAGTGCAGGATATAATAAATGCCAAGCCTTGAATCTGTTTTATGATCAGATAACTTCCTAAGATAAGCTATTTTTTCAAGAAGAGTGTCATGAATACCAGTAGTTAGGAAAAAAATGTTTCGTGTATTTTTTTTCTTTTTCTTATTTGTCATTAATTTTGTATTTATTGAAATTTGCATTACTTACTTATATGGATCTTTTAAATCTTGTTTCAAAATACCATCTTTGGAAGGTCATAACTGTAATGAGGCCAAAGTCAAGGCAGTGGCTGAAATAGTTATCAACACTTCCTAATGAATTCCATGGCTCAACAGAAACTGGTAAGTGTAACTCCATTTGGAGGGCGCCTGAGATGGACTTCGGGTTCTGCATAAACCACAGGCTGATTGTACCTGTCTGATTAAACATGGAGAGTGTAGCTTAGAGGGGAGCCAGGACAAGGCTGCCTGGGGCTTCAGATGAAAACTCCATGAAAGAGAAGTAGTGCCTAGAGAAATCAAAACATAATGCCCAAATGATGCATAAAGCCTTGCAGACCAGCAGTATTGCTTCATCTTTCATTCAATAGATGAATCTGCAAGCAGGTCAGACGAAGTGAGATTTAGAAGGAGATATTAGACAGTGCAGGAGTTATTTTGGAGGGATTTAAAAAATATATATTTTAATGCAAATATTACTGAAAAAGAAAACCAAAATAAAACCATCAGGAGGTTCATAAGGGAAGAGTCAAACTATTATTAAGGATGGTCAAAGCATTTGCGTGTGGTTAATTAAGGCAGATAAAAATCTGGATGCATCAATGCTAATTTTCTAATAACTTTATGGAAAAAAAAATAGTGGGGGGAGTACTTGAGAATTCAATGATGACTGTCTCCATTCTTTTCTGAAATCCATTTTTGTCTAAGAAGTTCTCTGTACTTTGGAGAAGGACACAGCACACATAACAAGACTGGTTGTTTTGCTAATTATCTCACAACTTCAACTGGAGTCAAATGTTGACTATTATTTTGTTAATCATTTGAAAATAGGTTTTAAGATATAACTTGAGATTTTGTTATTATTCAAAATAAGGGAACAGGAGTGCTTTTTTTTTTTTTTCAAATGGTTTTCACTCTTGATGAGTGCTGTCTCAGAAAGACAGTGTCTTTCTGTCTTGGCCTCTCCAAAGAGATAAGCCTTACCATTATGTGAATTTGTATCTATTCAGCAGCTATTCTGTTCTGCATCAAACTGTTGTCATTGACTTGCTCTGTGACCTCAAATCACTGTTTCAGCAACTCTGTTGCAGTTTTCAGAAGAAGAGATGTTTTGTCAGTGTCTGTCTCACCATAGGTGATGTTCATTTAATGTAAAATATTTTGATATACTTAACTGAATGATACTTAAGGAAGTGGAAATTATTAATCCTAGAATCATGATTTTAACATTTGCATTATTCTTTTCTCTTTTATTGTCATCAAAGAGATCAGTGTAAATCCTTTTTTATCCTGAAGATAAACCAGTGTTTTACATAGATATACACACACATATATTTTCATAATTTTTAGGACAATAGAAGGATTTTAAAGTATAGGGCAAGGATGTTTTTGTTTTGTTTTGATTTTTTTCTTTTACACAGTTTGAAGTTAGACAAGATTTACCCACCTAAAGTAGAAACAAAATTAATTGCAGAATCTGTAATAAGATGCAAACATAATGGGTGATTCCTGTTTCTCTCCATATTTTTGAGGAACTGAAGAATTTCTTCTGCTATAGATTTGTGTTTTTCCCTTCACTTCATGCCTTTCTGTGATTCTAAATTTTTCATGTGGAGTATGTGGGAATTAAACCGTGACCTCTTCCATTTCATAATTACCAGCCTTTACAGAAATTAATGTATTTACATGTTCTGTGAAACTTAGAGTTTAAAAAACTCAACACACTTTAGTGATTTATTTTGCTTTCTTGCAACAACCCTCCTTCCATTTGCTTCAGTGACAATGGATACAGAAATATTTGTTCCCATGCCATTTGGAAAATTCATTTTATTGTCCACACCACTTGTTTATTTCTAATTAATATAATATCTAATTTATATAAATTAATTTATTTTTAAAATTAAAGACAAATGTTTATTTCTTTTCATCATGTTTTACACAGCACATACAGTCTTTTTTCCTTTTTTTTTTGTTAAATATTGTTTTACAGGGTTTTTATTCTCCCCATTTTAAATGCAAATGTCATGGCAGAGATAAAGGGAAAGCAAATACTTTCAATATTTTAGTTTTCATTTCTAATTTGTTCTTATCAGTCAACTACCTGTTGTATATGAATATTTAGTGCTCTCTTACCTCCTGGTATTTGACTGGGTTTATTCATCAAAAATGCTTATTAAAAAGAAAAATATGTTTACTGCCACAATCCCTGTAAGACTGAACTATCAGAAGAGAACCATTTAAAAAGGTTGCATCAGTACCTGCAACATTTGTGCTATAACATGTGTGCTATATTAGTGTTTAATTCCACTTTAACTGCATAGAAATTGTAAACCAGAACTTTTTTATGAGAACCAAATTTATTCTCAAAATTTGGAAATTTAGTTTAATTCGGTTCTTAATTGAAAATATGTAGTAACAGCTAGAAGTTCAAAGGGCAAAAATGGCTACAGGTGGTGACAACAAGTACAAATTTTAAGTTAGGTAGATTAATTTTATGAATGCTTGANTTCTGCATCAAACTGTTGTCATTGACTTGCTCTGTGACCTCAAATCACTGTTTCAGCAACTCTGTTGCAGTTTTCAGAAGAAGAGATGTTTTGTCAGTGTCTGTCTCACCATAGGTGATGTTCATTTAATGTAAAATATTTTGATATACTTAACTGAATGATACTTAAGGAAGTGGAAATTATTAATCCTAGAATCATGATTTTAACATTTGCATTATTCTTTTCTCTTTTATTGTCATCAAAGAGATCAGTGTAAATCCTTTTATATCCTGAAGATAAACCAGTGTTTTACATAGATATACACACACATATATTTTCATAATTTTTAGGACAATAGAAGGATTTTAAAGTATAGGGCAAGGATGTTTTTGTTTTGTTTTGATTTTTTTCTTTTACACAGTTTGAAGTTAGACAAGATTTACCCACCTAAAGTAGAAACAAAATTAATTGCAGCATCTGTAATAAGATGCAAACATAATGGGTGATTCCTGTTTCTCTCCATATTTTTGAGGAACTGAAGAATTTCTTCTGCTATAGATTTGTGTTTTTCCCTTCACTTCATGCCTTTCTGTGATTCTAAATTTTTCATGTGGAGTATGTGGGAATTAAACCGTGACCTCTTCCATTTCATAATTACCAGCCTTTACAGAAATTAATGTATTTACATGTTCTGTGAAACTTAGAGTTTAAAAAACTCAACACACTTTAGTGATTTATTTTGCTTTCTTGCAACAACCCTCCTTCCATTTGCTTCAGTGACAATGGATACAGAAATATTTGTTCCCATGCCATTTGGAAAATTCATTTTATTGTCCACACCACTTGTTTATTTCTAATTAATATAATATCTAATTTATATAAATTAATTTATTTTTAAAATTAAAGACAAATGTTTATTTCTTTTCATCATGTTTTACACAGCACATACAGTCTTTTTTCCTTTTTTTTTTGTTAAATATTGTTTTACAGGGTTTTTATTCTCCCCATTTTAAATGCAAATGTCATGGCAGAGATAAAGGGAAAGCAAATACTTTCAATATTTTAGTTTTCATTTCTAATTTGTTCTTATCAGTCAACTACCTGTTGTATATGAATATTTAGTGCTCTCTTACCTCCTGGTATTTGACTGGGTTTATTCATCAAAAATGCTTATTAAAAAGAAAAATATGTTTACTGCCACAATCCCTGTAAGACTGAACTATCAGAAGAGAACCATTTAAAAAGGTTGCATCAATACCTGCAACATTTGTGCTATAACATGTGTGCTATATTAGTGTTTAATTCCACTTTAACTGCATAGAAATTGTAAACCAGAACTTTTTTATGAGAACCAAATTTATTCTCAAAATTTGGAAATTTAGTTTAATTCGGTTCTTAATTGAAAATATGTAGTAACAGCTAGAAGTTCAAAGGGCAAAAATGGCTACAGGTGGTGACAACAAGTACAAATTTTAAGTTAGGTAGATTAATTTTATGAATGCTTGAGTAGAGGTATAAAATATCCCATTCAGTATCTCTGTCTTGGTCATTGTTATGCCCTAGGAAAAGTTAAAGCAATCAATTATATCAGAAATTCACAAAAAGCACTGTTCCCCAAGTAGGAAGATAGTAAATATTTGGTTCTGTATCTTTCTCCTTTCCATAGTATACCTTGATACACCATTCATCCAAATACTTCATGGCTATTGCCATTATATTTCAGAACTTTTTTTTTTTAATGTTGTATGGGAACAACTCATACACAGACAGACATGTTATGAAGAAGAGTTTCATTAGAGAAAAACTGTCAATTACAATTTGGAAAAAATAAAGTAAAATTTATATAAAAATTTATTCAAATTTTATTAGTAATTATTTCCAGCATTACCAATTATTTTTATGGCAGGATATGGGCTAAGAATTCCTCCTTGTAGCTGAATCAACCATTCTAAAGACCTTTTTTTGATTCTGGCAAGAATTTTGCAACTAAAGTAAGGGAGAATTGATGCTATTTCTCCTTAGGTTCCTCCTTTGCAAACGGACAAAATGTAAAAAACTTTATCTTCAGTTAAATAACTCAATATTATCACCCTGGTTGTAATTTTCTTGCACTCAAAATGTGAAAAAAAAAAAAAAAAAGAAAAGCACAAACTGTTGTAGTGGCTTCCATCTGAAGTGGGCATACTTATGTCTGAAATGTGAAGAAAGACAGAGAGGAATTTGTGACTTATTAAATGTTCATGGAGGCTGTAATGCTTTCTTTAATAATTTTACTACATTCTTCTGTGTAAAAACAGAAAAGAGGGATTTCTGCAGGGTTTTTGACCGTAGATTCATGTAAGAGGGAGCAGAAGTTTGCCTAGTGTGTTTGTGGTGCTACAGGAATACATACAGCAGTGATTGGACCATGGTTATGTATTTCCAAAACTGATAAATGTACAGGTTCCTCTTTTGATTGATACACAGCATAGTGTTAAATTGACCAATTACATGGACTAGGCTAATATTTTTTTCAGTTTCCAGAAGACTGAAATGTGTGATGATTCCTGCAATACACAAGATTTGATGTATCAGGCACATATAGGAAAAAAAATGCTGGCAGTTGCTTGTTGACAGCTTCACTATTTGTTGTCAAGATGACTATGACCCTCTCCCTGACAGACAAGACATTGCACAAAACCATCCCCTGATGCTGTCAAATCGACCTTTTTCGGTAGTCACATACTGTTTTGCTCTGATGGCTTTTGCACTCTATCACTGGGCTGGCAGGTGCCAGTAAACCAGTAAAAATAATATAGTCAAAGCACTTACCCTCTCCAGAATAATCCCCATAATGTAATCAAGGGAATAAATTAACAACATAAAGAAAAATATCTCATGAAATACGTTTTCCTCAGCCTCCTACCTTTTCATGAACAATAAATGATTGCCTAATAGATAATGATAGGTCTGCAGATTTCTGCTGGTCTAATCTTCTTTTCCCAGGCTTAATACTGCAAGGTTTAGAAATACTAGCCAAGGAAGTTTTAATAAGATAGAGCTATTCTACAAATAACAATTACCTATTGTGCCAAGTTCCTGAGTCAGACAGATCTTCAAGTCAGAGCTTCTTAGACTTTTTCACATATGGAGCTTGACAAGAGCAAGAGATTTTAAGCTCAGAAAAGCTGTTTTTATTAAAATTAAAATTGTGTTTTAGGTGGCAGCTGGAAATTACCACTGCAGACAGAAGAGGACTCCATTCTCTATGCCCAATGTGTCTTTAAAACAGATGGTTTTACTTCAAGCCTTATTTTCCTTATGAGCTTGTCAATATGCTGAATCCCAGTGAACTCCACAGGGGAGGCTCCACTCTGCAGGCACCTCACCTCCATTCCTGCTGTCCCACGGGTCCCACCCCCTTGGGGTGCTCTGTGTACACTCAGGACATCCCCAGGGAAGGGTGGCTGTGACTAAGCCAAGAGCAAGCATTGAGGTGAACTATAAAGTAGACTCCATGCCTTTGCTGCTAGGCTGGGTATTGGATGACCATAACTTTTTCCACACCTGAGAGAAGCATGGAGGGAGAGAGGAAAAAAAGAGAATCAGAGAAATAGTGCTGGTTTTGCCTATGTTGAATTGTCTTACATTGACTTTGGTTTTAAAAGTAACTTTGTAATTATGTAGATGCCCGCATTTTTGCTATGGATTGAGTTTTCAGTTAGAGTTGCTAAATTTTTTAAAAAAAATTACATTGCAAATCATTGCATACTGGATATTCTGTCCCCAAAGAGGAGAGAGAAGAAGGGACAAGGAAATGGAAAAAAAAAAAAAAGCAAGGGAAAGAAGAAAGGGGAAATTTGCAATAAAAGGTTTGACGATTTCCTTATTTCTTAAGTTTCTGTGTTTATTTTGGTTCCGGTTTTTTTGTTTGTTTTATGTGACTTTTTCCCCTCGAAACAAGTTTAGCTGATTTAGCAGTTGTACTTGAAAAACACACACAGAACCCTTGAGAACAGAATAGACAGAGCCCTAAAGAGATATACAGGCTCCAGCCTCCAGGAAGGATCACTGTCACCTTTCTGGCATGTGGTCTTTTGGTTTGCCATGAAAACCTCCAGTATCAATATAATCCTGTCTCACTGAGAGTTCTTTACCTAGTACTTAGCTGTATTGACTGCATGTACCATCAAAAACTTTTTCCTGATGATGACTGTAAATCAACCTTATGACAATATGAACCCAACTTCTTGCCCTGAACATGACAAGAACTTCAGATTGTTTTTTCAACAGCCTTTTATGTAGCTGAAGAAACAGAAGCTGTCAGATCTCATGACAGCTGTTCTATCTGTACCAAACAATGCCAACTCACTCTTGTTATTCATGTCTTTGAAGCCTCTGATCGTTGCAGTTTTCAAAAATAATTCTTTATTTTATATGCAATATGGTGCTCAAATTTGACAGCAGAATTCTAGCTTAGGCCCATTATTGTGATGTAATATTAGAGCTATTTCGTATTTTAACTGTTTATACTTGGGTTATGCATGATGTGATTAGATCTCTTCATTATTTTTGAAACTTCAATAGAAAATGTATTTAGGTTGTCTTAAATTATTGCTGTCCTTTCTAGGGAAAAAAAAAAAAGAGTCACACTGTGTTTGGAAGATGCAACATTTGTCTTTCATAATTTTCTTCCCTGGCCCTCCAGCCTTCTTCTTAAAGCAGCAAAATTTATTCAAGACTTTTTTTTTTTCATTTTTTGACAAAAATAAATTTTGCTTCCAGAAATTTTTCAATAAGGATTACGTTGGAAGCCTTCAGAAAATAAACAAGTAAAGCTATGGCTCTTTATTGGTGTTTACAATTATGTTATGAGTGTGTCTAAGACAGGACTTTGTGGAATTTTTATTTTTTTTTCCCCTCTGTTTGTCTGTTTCAATTTTAGCTTTATTTTGGTGATTCATCTGCCTAGGACATGGCTGCCTGAAACTAGATCAAATGTTTATTGAAAAATATGCTAACTGAAGAATATAGTGTAAGTGGAGATGATTTATTAATTTATGGATCAAATAAATTTTTTGTCCTTTTAAAATATTGGTCAGAGTGTTATTTCTTATTTCTTTGGTATTTACTGTCTTTATTTTTTTCCCCTTTCTGTTTTGATAAATCATTATTTCCTCGTATTTATTCAAATACGAGGAAAAATTTGAGATCTGAGAAAGGAAAGACAAAAAGAGACCCTACTAATTTTTCATCTTTTATTCAATCTTAAAATATTGGTTTTACTTTAGGAACAGAGAGTCTAATAAAAATATATTATTAGATCTTCTTCAAAAGTTATGATTTATAAGATGGCTTTGGGATACAGTGCATACTAGATGGAATATATTAAGAATGTGATGAAATCTTCCCCTAGTTGAATTATATTTTTAAATGATAGAAGCATATGATTTGTTTATGATTCTATTATTTTTTTTTGTTTTGTTTTGTTTTGTTTTGTTTTGTTTTGTTTTGTTTTCAATTTGCCATAGTGTTAAGTTTAAAAATATCAAAAACCATTCTGTTTCTAGCTGTATTTAGTTGCAATCCTGATTGCAACAGTTTTACAGGGGGGACAAATGGAGTGTAGCTATAACAAAATAGAGGTACACTTGAGACTGTGAAGTGATAGTGCACCTGCATATTCTCTCATCCTTATAGGTCACTCTAAAAACTGACTGTAGAGGGAAAATAGCAAACACTGTAAAGAAATCCTTATAGAAAAATTGCATCATTTGATTTAGGTCGCAAGTAAAAAAGCCAGTTCTCTGTCACACTACAAATGCAAGATTAAGATAAAAATTCAGTGCGCAAAGAAAATAATATTAGGTAATTAATAAAAGCTGCCGTGGGAGAGAACATTATGCTTCAGAGTGAAGCAACTAAAGTTACTACTGGTTTGGGCACTGCAGTGTTGCCAAGAGCCAGCTTGTGTGGGTCACCCCTGTGGGTCATAAGCTCCTTCCTCCCAAACTTCTCAGAGCAGAGACTGGGCATGGCCAAGGCCTCAGCAACAGCTTCAGAGGACATGAGTGAGTGAGGATAAGACTAATGGAAAAAGTGCCTTACTGCTCTCAGGTTTCCAACTTCTCTGCTGCTTTTCATATTAAGGAGGCATCTACTCTGGGCTGGTAGGTGTACCAAAGGCAGAGAGCAAAGTAATGTGAAATAATACTTTCAGCCATTAGTGTATTTACAGTTTACATTTACATGAGAATACTATCCAATTCCATTAAATAAAAACAAACAAACAAAAAAAACCCACAAAAAACCCAAACCACATTTCAATACCATTCAGGGGCATTTGAGTGAAATTTTTTATAAATAACCAAGTCTGGTGAGGTTGGCAATTAAATGACACTTCTTTTATTGCTTTTAAGTTAAATATTTATTAAGTTAATAATTATTTATGAAGTTTAATTAAGGTATTTTGGGTTTTTTCTCTCTCTTTTCTTATAAGACAGACTGCTAGAGCATACAACCTTACTTGTAGATGTCTGAATATTTATAAATGCAGATTACAAGAAAAAAAATGGCTACATTTAAATATAAATTGTACCCTGCCCTTCCAAAAACCAAACCAAACCAAACACTTCCCCCCACCCCAAAAAACCAACCTTTATACTATTTTTCTTTTCACTTTATATGTCTTAAGACACACAATGTCATGAAAAAATTCTTTGGTTGACTTGTGATAGAAGAGAGATATTTCTTCTGTTTGCATCCAATTGAAATGCTGCTTATGACATGCAGAACCTAGTTAATTTATTCTTATGGAAGTTATTAAACAGGTTATTCATGAGCAGCTAATTTTGAGCAGTGACATTCATTTTTTTTTTTATTTTCCCCTTTTATTATGAGAAAGAAAAGTTGCAGATAGTGTGAAAAAATATTTTTATTCTTGTTTGTTTCTTCTTTTTAAAGTACTGGGATATGACAGGTGTTTGGTTGTAATGATTATGATTGGGTCTGACATATATTGCATGGAACTTCGCCCACTATTTGCCCATCAAGATTAGCAGCCTTTTATTAGCAAAGTGCCTGTTTGATATAGGGAGAGGAGAGCTTTTATGTAAAAATGTAATTGAGTGAATTAAAGGAAGGAAAATCTCATCTCTTGAAATCACTTCAATATACTGCTGCAAAACGTAAAGGAACATGTTTTTCCAAAATGGCTGATGATTTTGATCAAGTCTATTTCTTCTTGCCTAAGGATATTTCATAAGCACCAGAGTTAAAGGTAATTGACATTTTGCACAAGTGATGTCCATTCAGTGAGAATCAGTTACATCATTTAGAAATGTAGACACATAAAATCAATATTATCTTTGGGAAACAAAATTAATTTTCCCCTGAGGGTTAATTGGTTAGAACTTTCTGTGCAATTTTTTTCTCTGATTAATAAACATCATCCTCATCAACATTTTTTTACTTCCTGAATTGTTTGTCTATTTTTTTGGATGATTATCTCTGGATTGTTTGTTAGGAGGTGAGTAGATTTGGTACACTTTTCTCATAGAAAGTCAGTGTTTTAATTTTCATTTCTCTGGTTCTACAAGGGGCTTAAAGTTAGTAGCAGCTAAGAGGCTGGATCTATGGCCCCTCCCTGGCAAAAGAAAAGGAGATTCCCAGATATGACATACAATCAGGTGTTTATTTTTCCAACATCTTCTTATTTAATGAAAAAAAATATTGGATTGCTTTTCTTTCTTTAAAAATAAATTAATCTCATAAATTCAACTACTAATTCTATATTGTAAACCACTTTTTCTGTGAATTCTTAGTAGGCAGAATCAGGTTTTACAGTTCCTCTCACTACATCCTCTGAAAATTTCTCACATTAATAATCTGAGATATGCATCTCACTAGGCAATAGGCATTTTGAAAGAATGTAGCCATTTTTATATTTTAGAATTTATTTTTCCTTCTTGTCTAATTTTTTAAACAGGACTCTGGTACTGCTTGCCTTATATATGTCTGACTGAATATTTCATTTGTAAGCTCTCCAGAGGAATATTTATCTCCCTGTGCATTTTAGAAACAATGTACTTTATGCATTCGCCTGTATTTCAGACATGAATTCTCTGAGTTTGCAGAAGGAACGAAAGATGGGAGGTGGACATACTGTATGCTGCTTGGATATACCTTGACTCCCACCACATTCACAAGGCAATTGCTCTGCATATATCCCCTGTCCTTGAAAGGTGGCTGCCAAGAATTCAACTATAAAAATTACTATTTAAGAGAGCATTTCAGATATGAAGGAGAAACTCCACTCCAGGGACTCATAAAATTTAGTGGAGCCTGAGTCCTCTCCTAGGGGCCAGAGTGCCAGCCAGGATTTGGACAGTCCAGTGGTCAAAGTAAGTGTCCAGCTGCCCTGCTGCTGGACTGAACTGGGCTGGGGTGTGAGCAGTAAGAATGAGAGGTGTGGGGATGTCACAGAATAGCTCTCCATCCTGTGTACCCATCCTTCTTAGTAAACAGATTTTATCTCATTATGTTGTCCTGTGTGATCCTTCCCCACTGCCAATAACAGAACAAACTCATAACAAAATAAAACATCAATAAAGTAACATTAGTAACAAAACACAACCAATGAACAGGCGGATAAAAATTTTATGAGAAAAAAAACAGGGTGGGAAAACTAATTTTTAAATATTATAGCTATGATCCCCTAGAAGTTTATTTTCTGATAAAAATTTCTTAATTCAGTTTATTTACATTTTAGTACTACATTTGTTATTCTACCTCAGTAGCCCATCTGCCTGGGCATATCCATATTAAAGAGGGGATAGATAAGTATGCTTGCTATGAACTAGTCCCCATGGGTTGGAATAAAAGTTCTCTTACTTCACATACTAGTTTGCTAATTACCGTCACTTTGAAGAAGAGAATACTAAACCCGATATTTAAGCTTTTCTCAGAATAGTGCTGTTCAATGAAGTTGTTGGGGTGCTTTTTCTTTCTTTAAAAAATTCCTTCCTTGACTTCTTGTTGTAGCACCTCCCTCTTGGTTCTGTATGACACATGTACCTAGGATAATTTGAACTAACTCAAAATGGATTTACCATGATTTTATACGACCGAGCACAGAACTGTGACGATTTCATCACGGTATTAAGCAGTTTTGCAATTAATGAACCCACATGGAGTTCAGTGCAACTCCTCTGGAACACAGGCTAATATTTGGGGTGATTTCCATCTGTTTAGCAAATCAGTGGTGCTGAGCTCTCTCAGGAGTCTTTCTGTAATATTTTGCAGTGAAATATAAAAAATATCAACATGTAATTTGAGTTATAAGAAGTGAAGCATATCAGACCCAACTACTCTATTGCTATCTGGTTTTTCTTCCTGGACTTAAATCTATGCTAATAATGTCCAATAGTTTTTAGTTAGTTTGTGAAAAGTAAGATAAAGTCTTACCTTACTCTGGTAAGTTTGCATCTGTAGTAATATAGCATGTAAACATTCCTTGTACGAAACGGATGGTGGTGATGGTCTTAATGTAAGCTTAATTTATTTGACTGTTAAAGTGGTTTGAAGTCAGTCGTCTATATTCAGTGGGACTGCTGGAACCAGCTCTAATATTTGACATTTGCTTCTCTATGATAGATTTCTATTTAAAAAAAATCAGTCTATTTCTGTCATTCTAGGTAGACTTACATCCATGGAATTTTAATTATTGTGCACATTTTTATATGCTCTCTTGACAAGCCTACTCAATATTAGAAAATACTTGCAAACAAACACTTGTTTTTAGAAATATCTCTATGCAATTAGTTCATCCTTCCTTGAAGATCCTTTTGCCTATGACAAACCTTCCCATTTTACACACTGATAAACAGATCTAGCAATAGGATTATTTGCCTTTGTCTTATTTCTGCTACTTCATGTCAGAATTTATTTCATAGATAACGGAGTTGTTCTTAGGTGTTGGTATGAACAAGGTAATAATCAAGTTCATAGTTATAAGGGTTGACTTCTTTCACATCTGTTTCTTAATATAGGGAGATGTTTTCATGTTTTCCAGATGATCAAGTCTCCCATAACCAGAGATATTAGCTAATGTTCAAAAAAATTTTGGAGCTTTTATCTACAAATGTCTAAATCAGTTTAGTAGCAAGACATCTGAAAATAAGAGACTTATCTGACAATAAGAGGTAGTGACAGAATTGTGGATGAATGACAGAAACTGAATTGGACATTTATTAATTTAAGCCATTAAGATAAATATTTCCTTAGTTGTAAGTCACTCTGGGTGTATTCCAGATCTCTGATATTCTAGATCTTGATGAAGATATTCTAGACCATAAGTCAGATCTGTGGATGGTTAGACACCAGAGGGCTAAATATCTAGAAATTTTTGAGTTTCATGTTATCAGAAAAAGTAGGACTGGAGACAACTGTAATTCAGAGGTGCCATTGTTGACAACATCTGATGTAGATATCTCTCAAAGAATGTAAAGCCCTTCAAGTCATTAAGTAAAATTTTCAGTTTATTTCAGAAATTACACAACTCAGATATTTTTTCCTCAAACACTAGACCTCCACTTGGAATCATGGAGAGACAGCAATTTTATTGTTAATAGAACTGTATATTTCACTTGAGAAAGTACACAGCCCAGTACACTGGCAATGCCACAAGGTGAATGAAATAATAACTTTTCTATTCTCTAATCTAATATTTATGTTTAACAGTTGAAAAGGGAATAAAACTTGCATGGGCATATGTAATAGGAAATTGGAACATTCTAGTCTGAACAGTTTCCTTTTTTTTTTTTACTGAACTTCTTAGTTCCTCTCATACTTTTGAACAATCATGGAACCTCAGGTGGTCTGTGGTGTTCTTTGACGTAACGGGAAATTGGGACCACTGCAGTACAAAAAGCAAAACAGCTGCGAAGAAGAAGTGAAATACCAAGGGTGTTAGATGCATCACCTTTAAAGGATCCTTTAAACACAAGGCTTACCTTGCCCACGTATTGAGTATCTGGACCTGTGTACTCCTCCAGCAAGAAAAATTGATTCCACATCCAACCTCGTTTGGTGCGGTGCAGTGTTTTTCCATCATTCTCTGACAATCCTGTCATCCTTTCACTGTGTGAGTGCTTGTTAATCCTTCTTTGGGATGGCGTCATATGAACCACATAAAACACAGAGCTCCAAAGCAAAACTGTCAGAATGGAGCGAGTCCTCATCATTTCCAGAGGTACTGTTAGCCTCCACTCCTCTAATAATTCACCAGAACAAATTTTTCAAATGTTATATTCCTCTTGTAAGAAAAACCTAGGGGACAGAGAAAAGTGTTTGTGTAAGTTGCAATAACTTTTTTCCCTAAGGAAACAGGAACACAGTCTAGTGATCACAACAATAACCCATGGGAATGACAAATAACCATGAAAATTACTCAGAGAGTTTTAAGTTAAGTTCTTTAATGTCTTTTTTCATCTTACACTAGTTCACTCACACGGTATATAGACATTAATTTAAAACACAAGCTGGGTAAAATACTTTATCTGAAAGCTTTAGCTACCAGCAGCATCCTGGCACAAGAAAAGAGCTCAAATAAGAAATATTCCAACCTAATCTCTTCCAGCTCAGCCTGATCCTCCCTCAGTATCTGTTCAGAACTGCCTACAAATCTGAATTTTCTGTTACTTTATGATTAATATATCCTATTCTTTCCCCTTTGTTAGGCCCCAATTGTCCAGAGGATCTTCTTCTATTGCTGCAGAAAGGAAGTCATAAAATGAAATTTGTTAAGTATTATTGATGCCTTCCACAGATTCATTAAACAAGAACAAAAAGTACTTGTTAGACAACTGTGGGTTCATAGAAATCCTGCTGGGGTTAACAAAACTCCGCATTTGGAAAAGAATTCTCTATTTGGAATGTTTTTCATTTTTCCCTGAATCACAACTGAATGAATGGGAATTTCCATGATATAGAACCTTCCTGTAATTAGTATTTTTCTGACAATTACTCTGATGTTTTCTGTGGAAGTTTGTAGGCAATGTTTATTAAACCAAATCAATCTCATACACTATATGGTAGTACAACTGAAGTGACTGATGTCCCAGTCTTTTCCATAAACTTTTTCATGTTAAATCTGATTTTGCTTTAGGATATCTTTAGCTGAGCTGTCATTGTATATTACAGAAATTATAGGAAAAAAATCAGCAGAAAAAGTACATTTTCTTTGAGAATCCTTGTCCATTAACAGTGATAGTAGTGTGAGTCCACAACATTCATATATTTTGAAATTAAAAAAAAATCATACAAAATTATCCCCCGTTCTTCTGTAACCCAATATTTCCATCAGCTATTTTCACTCTGTTGTTTATTTGTTTGGGATTTTTATAGAAGATGGGAAGGTATTCTTTTCTGTACAAAAGTTCATTTTGGAAATAAGATGCTTTTTGTGAAAATTATTAGTCAGTTGAGAACCAAGACTTTTAATAGAAAACATTTAGTGAATTGTATTATAAGGGCCTTAATGATTAAATTACTGGAATTGCACCCTTGTGTAAAATTGTCTTGAAATGATGATATTCTGTATGGACTCAGTGTCTTTAGTAGCAATCCTGAAGGAGGATCAAAGTCTAAGCATTTTAGTAACTTCAAAAAGAGTTTTAGCTGAGTAAGAAGTGAAGGCTTGGAATATTTATCCATTTCTAAGATTGTGTTGAAAAACAAAAGCAAAATAACCTAATAGGTGTCATATTTGTGCAGAAGATCATGTGTATCATGCAAAAAAAACTTGTTTTCTTTTGTTTTTTATTTTAATTGAAGAATCAAAGCACTTAGTAAATTAACTTAATTTGCATAAAATCATCAAGGTACACAGATCTTAGCATACATTCATGAATGTGCTTTATTTGAATTCTGTTTTTTTCTGTTGTAATACTCAGTATGTTCCTGTTGCAGGCAGAGGAGCAAAGTGCAATTCTCCTGTGGTTAACTTAATACCAGTAAATTTTGACATTAACTGAAGAACATGTTTAGTACATGATGATCGTACCTTGTGATTGAAATTTACTGGATACAGATCAAAAGGAAAAAAAAACCAAAAACAACCTAAAGTCAGCCAATCTTGAATCCATGTTTGAGTCTGATGACTTGAATTCCTTGTAAAACATCAGACTGAAGTAGGTTTTATCACTGAATAGATCTATTTATTAACGTAGAGCATAAGACATCATTGTTTGTACTTCAAATCCATTCCACCACATCATCTGAGGCAGATTAAAGGGCCTCCTCATGCTTTTTAAATTAGATTCTGCTTAAGGTATTGTAAAATGCTAAAGTAGGCAACAACAGGAACCTTTGGAAATACTTTGGAAATACTGCATTCAGAAGTCAATCAACTTTGTCCAGTGACTCTTATCAAGTCTTTTATCTCTTCTGGAGATATTCTTGCTTGATGTGTCCTCAATTAGTGCTCTTTCATAGCTGCATTTGGATTGTAGTTCAAGAATCCTCTTCTATACATTCTGAATGATAATATTCAAATGTTCATATTAATCAAATTTTTGGATTTGATTACTTTTGCCTTGATATGAATTATGTGCTGCAATGTAACTATTCTCATAAATATTGTGTTTTTATAAGGTTGTGTTATATTCTAAGTATTGTGTGTTTTAAAGTGGTGACTGATGTATTTCTCTAATTTCTTGAACCCTACCGTCTTTTCTGCAGTAAAGCATAATGAACCATAAACCAAGCAAAAATTCCTAAAAATAAAATGCATAGTTGGTGAACTTGTAATGCATAGTGAATCTATAAAACTACTAAAAATTGTAAAAATACTTTTCTAAAACCTGTAAGCCTCGAAAGACTGCTGTGAAAAAGAAGTTTTTAAAAATGCCAATGAGGCAAAATTTTCATTTCAGAATGTCTTTATTTCAAACTCTAGACAAAACTAACACCCAGATGATTTAGTCTGCTTTGATTTTACTCTTTTGGAAACAGAGAAGGGTTGGTCGCATCAATATATTTTCATTTGGCCTTCTAGAGATGTATGATTGCATGTTCAGTTTGGTGATAATTTAAAATATAAATAAAATTTCATGTGCTTCAATTTTGCTATTTCAAAACGGCACATTTTTTATTTCCTGAAATTGCCCTCATTCCTTTCTGTCCAAACACTATTTGCCATACTCATTTAAATGTAGAAGAGGTTTTTACTACTCTTTTCTTTGAACTCAGAGAAATACTTCAAGGTGGGCATTGGCTTATGCATCTTGTCTCACAGTCAGATGTTCAAGCAGGTCAGGAGCTGTATTCTGTAGACTCAGAAGGTGGAGTTTAATACTGAAACAAAGGGTTCTGGTATGGTCTGGAAAAGTAAGACCAGCTTTTCCTTTTCAGAGGAACTCAGCGCACCATGCACAGATATTCTGACCTTGCTAGAAGAAATTATATCTGTGCAAACAGCAATTTTTCACAGAGGTCTTTTTCTCGAAGGAATCTAGTTTCCCATATTTTGTCCCAGCCAGGGCAGAAGTTAAACTGAAATTGCTTCGAACATGTGGTTTTCTGTACAGCGCTGCCCTCTACTGATTTCCTTGATAATCAATAGGACTTTACTACCTAGTCGAAAGGTAGCATCCCTAACGTTAAAAAGAATGAAGCAAAAACAAAAACAAAAACAAAAAATGAAGCTACAATCCATTTTCTCTGCTTTTTATTTTTGTGATAACTGGACCTTTTCTGTGTAAAGAAATACTTATTATTCTGGGTCATTGTATCTGCTGAACATTATGAAAAACATCTAAGTTTATTTTTCTTCTAAGAGGAACAAAGATCTTTAGAGAATAATTTATTTTTTTCCAAGCAACAGATCAATATTCTATAAACAATCTCTTCTCACTTCATTTCTACTCCCATCATTTAATCAGTAAAATGTCAACTTCTTCTTGTTGTCAAACAATAGAAAATGGTTTTCTTTCTAGCTATCTTGGAGACTTCTCTTAAGATGGGGAATACATGTGTTAAACATGTTAATGCCAAACATTTTTGAGAAACTGCTTTTCTCCCCCATTTTTCAAATCAGTGGATCTGAGTGGACGTCATAAGCTTGTTTTTTTTTTTTTATTTGTATGGTTTGAGGGATATGTGGTGATAGCATAGAACCATTGCAGTCTCTCCTTGCAGTAAGGGCTTTGATATCAGAATCCTATAACAGTTCCAGGTAAATGAATAATCTCTCTATGAAAAACATTATTCTCCTGAGCATAGTAACAACTGGAAAAAAATTATCTCTTGAAGTCCTTTTGAATGCAAAATATTCTATTTAGATTGTTCAGGTGTAGCGTGAAATAAGCCTTGCTGGGATCAATAGCACGGATTTGTTACTGATGATGCCAATTTAAATGTTTCTATAGCAATTGCCATGGAAATGTTTTTAATTAGTGCAGCACAGTCACTCACAAGCATGACACGAAGAAAAGCTAACCTTCGGCAACTTGATAATGTATCCCACATTAGTCTGTTTCATTTGTTAACAGTGAAGCAAAATTTGTGTCCTAAAAGAAAAAGATCTGGTGCTAAAATAGCTAAAAATAGCAGAGTTAACTGCAGCAGCAGTGCTTCATATTGCTTCATAGAGACTCTGATTCTAAATAAGAAAGATACAACTAATGTTCAGGATGATCAAAACAATCTGTAAAACTAAGTATGTATTTTAACATGATATAGCAAATATAAATCTTGTGTAGCCTGCCTGCATGGAAACAGTCTCATTGGCTTTGTCAGCCTTTTTTTGAAAACAAAGTATTTGAATGCAGCTTTAACCTACCTAGACTGAGTACTAAGAATGGTGAAGCTGTAGCAACAAAAGGCTGTGCTATGAACAGCACACTGTCACCGATAATATCAAGATTTGGGAAGAGGCTGGATCTGTGCCACTGTAGGTTCACTTTTATCACTTCCCAACTAATTAAAAATATCCCAGGATGCATACACACGCTCCCCTCTGGCTGCATCGCTCAAATATTCTCTGAGTGCAGTCATACTGCAGACATGAATATAGTCTCTGGATGTATTACTTACTAAAAACAGCATTCTTTTTTAGCATTCTTTGCCAAAAGCTTTTTTTCTTCCTTTTTTTTTTTTTTTTTTTTTTAA
>VXBI01008365.1:614245-679400 GCA_013397375.1 Toxostoma redivivum | reverse complement strand
TTTTTTTTTTTTTTTTGAGATTGGCAATCATAATATGTTGCTTCACGCATTTATAAACAACAGCTTAATCACTTTCTCTATTTAATTTCATCATGATATATGGCATAGTTTGCTTTTTTATTGACCGCACAGCCCTGGGCTAAAGTTTTCCTGTATTATCTCTTGTTGCATTATGGTGTTATTTCCCAATGGCAGTAGTAAGAATTTAATATTTTAAATGCATTGTCTGGGTTTTACCGTGTGTGTGATTTCACATAGTTTCATAAGAATTTCATCATGTATCATTTGGGCATCCACTTACTGTATTGCATAGACATCAAATGTACGTATGGCAAACTCCTGTGGCTGTTAGACCATTGTAGAGGTAGAGATTGGTTGGCATAGCCAGGCTCTAATCTCTATGGCTAAACTATCTTCTTCTCTCCCCTGCCTCAGTCCAAAGCAGGTCTACCATATCCACACCATCTGTGAGATTTCATGATGGGAATTTTCTGGGAGAGTGACAGTTGGTACAAGCCAAAATAATGTTAGTGTCTGTAATTACATTGAAAAGTTGTGGACAAAGTACATTACAAAGTTTCAGAGTTGAAGTATGTTATTATAACCATAGTCATAAGATTCCTTCGCACATCCACTTGGCTTTGTTATGCTGTGTCATGGTGGTTTATCCCCAGATGAAAACTAAGCCTCACACAGCCACTCTCTCACCATATGGTAGAACAGGAGGGAGATCCGAAAGTGCAAAAGTAAGAAAACTCATGGGTTGAGATAAAAACACTTTATTAGGTAAAACATAAACGACACACAAAATCAAAGAAAAACAAAGAATTCTTTCATTGTCAGGTACTTAGCCATCTCTATCTCACCACATTTAATGGTTACTTTGGAAGATAAACTACTTTACACTGAATGCCCCTTTTTTTTCTTTTTCTCTGCCCAGGCTTATATCATGAGCATGATGCCATATAATCCCTTGGGTCAGTTGAGGTCAGCTGTTCCAGCTGTGACCCCTTCTCAGCTTCTTGTGCACCTCCAGCCTGCTCACTGGTAGGGTGCTGAGAGGAGCAGAAAAGGCCTTGGCCCTGTGTAAACCCTGCTTCGCAGTAATGAAAATGTTTCTGCATTATCAATGCTGTTTCCACCACAAATCCAAAACACAGCCACATACCAGTCACTATGAAGAAAATTAACTTTATCGCAGCCCATGCTGAATGTCACTTGCAACGTTTCTCACCTTGATATTCAAACCTGTTTACAGTTTATTTATGAATATATGCAGTACTGGCTCTAGTACAGATCCCTGTGGAACACTTAAACAGACATCAATGCAATGTTTCAATGTCAAAACTTATTATTTACTTCTCCCTGCCTGTTTCTGTCATTTAATCAATGAAGTGGATTCATTATCTTGTTTATTATTGTATTATGTATTAAATAAATTAAAATATCTTTAATTAAAATTATTGTTATATAATAAATTACTGATATATGCTGGGACCTTCACTTCCAGCTTATGGGTGCTTAAGATCATTTGGTGAGTCACCCTGACAAAAGCCTTCTGGAAGTAGAACTATATCATATCAAAAAGATCAAAGCTACCCATATGCTTAATCTCACCTCAGAGAACTTGAATTGGTCTGTGATGCAGGACTTTCCTATTGAGGAGCAACACTGACTTTTCCCCAGAACTGTGTGAACAGTTTCACACATTTTAGCCACAGATGTAGTTTCAGTTCTATCAGGAACAAGTTGCAGGAGCAGTTTTTTAAAACTTAGTATTGCTTTTGATATCTTGAAACCCTCAAGTAACAAGGAAATTCAAGTGAAAGGCTAGAGAAAATAATGAATATTTCAGCAGTTTCAAGACTGAGATTTTTAGGATTCCTGGTAGTAAATGTGAAGTGGCTGCCAACTTGAAATCCCATTGTACTGAAATGAGATCTTCTGCTGAGTCCCTGATCAAATAAACAGATAAATAAATAAACAAATAAACTGATGTGGCATATATCCCTTTAGGGTTTGTAACTCCTTCTCTTTTTTTCCTGAAAACTGTGACAAATGAGCCACAGAACACTGCATAGCCACAAGCACAGCGCTGATGATAAAGTATTTAATGGAACTTCCCAAAGAAGTTTTTAATCATAGCAACTTCTTAAAATGTTTCCCCATTCTCTGATGAAATACAGAAAAGGTATCACACTGATACATAGCTCTGGACATTAGGTATACATGCTTTTTTTGTGGAGCCCTGTTCTGCAATTTGTTCCCTAAGGGTTTATATTCGCCCAAGGGCTAATAGCTTGGATGTGGCCCTCTGGTGTTTGAAAGCCCTACAGAGAAGCCCACCAAGAACAATGAGCAGCAGCTCAGAGTTTGATTTCAGTGTTCAATTTCATAATGAAAATTTGATTATAGTTTACCACAATGAGATTTTGAGATCTCCTGTAGTATTTCCTGAATTTGCCCTCCTCAAATTTGGATGATTAGTGAAGACTTTATACCTTTATAAACATATTTATTTGTTGCTTCCATGACAGGAAATTTCAAAATACTTTCGATCCACCTGGAACTGTATCTAAAGGTAGAGAAATATGTCATCTGTATATGCCTTTAATAATTTAATTGTGCTCTGATGACAATGTGGTTGTTATTGCTTATTCTGACTATTTTGCAATCTGTTTTGCTATTTTGTTCTTTTGCTTCTAGCTACCAGAGAAGTAAATAACTAGTTTATTTCTTTTAAAACACAAGTCAGTTTTAAAATGGCATGTGACATATTTTCTTTAGCAATGCCTGAACCAGAATTGAGAATTTAATAATCTATATCTCAGCATGAATTCCAAGAACATTCAGGTTTTCATGTGATTTATTTGGTTTAATTTGAAACACAGAGTAGTTTTCATTCAGCATTTCAGAATTGCCTCCTGTATTTTCCTGGTCCTTTTGGTTAAAAGTCAGTAAAAAGCAAAATTAAACTGCACAGAAGTGTGTATATGGTTCCAGTTTCAGAGTGAAAAAAGAGTTGAAATACGATTGAAAAAAATTGATATAGCAAAGCATTTGCTTTATGTTTTCTGCTCTAGCACTTTTGGTCTAGCTTTGCCTGAAATGGCTATGCATAATCTGGCTTTAAAACTTTTTTGCATAAACTCAAATGCCTGTGATTATCTGCCTTACTTCTTGCATTCCTAAAAAAATGAGGGAAAAGGATTTATGAGAAGACATATCTTAGTTTGGGCTTCATATGGCTGAGACAAATCATAAATATGCGACTTCACAGAAAACAAATTAATTCAAGCATATAACAGGAAAAAGACACGCGGGATGATAGAGATAGGGATGTGTCAGGCTCTGGTTTTTAATCTTTTCTTAGTTTAAATAGGAATTGATATTTCAAGTGAAACACACTTATGTCTTGTAGAAGTGAATTTCATCCCTCTTTTTACCTTTTTGATTCTGCAATCTTTATTACGGCCAAATTTTGCTGTCTTATTTTAGTAGTATGGCTGGGAGTACGCAGCACCACTTAGTGAAACAGCCTAATATCTATTTTCAATAAGGCATGTTAAATTGCCTTGTTTTTCCTAACTCTGAAACACTGTCATTATATGCACTATCCACAGGCAGTTCTTCATGGGAAGGATGTACCTTCATATAAATCTCATTACTGCAGCATTGATTATAAAATAAACATTTTATAGTAACTGTTACTAATAGATAGAATGAATAATAATGACCCAGCATATCAAATGCAATTGTCCTATTGCAGTTCTGGGTGCTGAGAAAACACACTGCAATGGTGTAATAAAAATAAGCATCAAGACATTATAACTTTAAGTTAGCTGATATAAATCCAGCTAATTCTATAATTGTATGGCTTGACATCTTAATGAATGTTAAGGAATGGCTATTTTTATTAATAGAATGTGTTAAACAAAACCTGTAAATCCATTCATATGTGCCTTCCTAACATCAATATTTTTATACAGACAATAAAAAAGCAACAGGAAGGGGTTTTAAGTGAAATAATCTCTGCCTTCTATTTTATGCTGCTGAAGTCATTGGATTACTGCTACTGAATTTTGCATTGGGATTAAAAAAAAAAAAATAAAAAATTCCAGTTTCTCAAAGCAGCATACAAGAATACATGAAGACAATTGAACCTGTTATGGAATTATGACTAGATATTAATGTAGAAGAACAGTGGTATGCTTCCAATACTTGGGAAAATAAAATCCAAATTCAGAATTAAATGCAACAATATTTAAAAAGCCATAAACAATTGCTAATCTTACATTAGAAAAGATCTTAAATTATAGAAGTTTAACCTCTGTCAGGAGTCACTATTTTGTGTTGATTTATGCATTTCAACAGTTTTACTCTTTCCTCATCCTTCCCACTTAATAAAATACATTTTATTTTACAGGACTTTTTTTTTTTTAATTTTAATTTTAAACATGTTGCATTTCTTTTTCTTCTTCAATGGTATGTTAAAAAGTTTCCCAAAACCAATGCATATAAATCTGTGGATTTTTAACTAGGTTACATTTATAAATGAAATTCTAAAAGAAGAACCCCTGGTGACCACTCATTTCATTTTTCACTCACAGTTACAAAAGAAGTAATAATAGTGTAAGAGTAAAATTTGTTCCTTTCTGGTCACTTTTTCAGAGGGTAAGTTAGATTAAGTGCTGTCATCAATCATCTCTTTATTGTTCTCTATTTTGTATTAACAACACTGCTAAAATAAGGAGCAATCCATCAGAGTTTCATGTCCCATTTATTATAGATTCTTGATAGACTAATGTTTAGCATATTTCAAAAATATTCTAACTACAGTGCTATCTTGGAAATGCATGCCTATTTTATAAAATGGACACCTACAATATATTTGCATTTTGCAAGAAATTTTTAAAAGCTTGCTTTTTTTTTACTTCATTAATCATTTCTAAGCAAGATCTGGGGGAAAAATAGTGCCCTGTGGAGACTTTTTAGGTGTTAAGTACATGATGAGTTTTCTTATTGAATACTAGATATCTGTTATCCAAAAGAGGGAGCCATAACATTATACTATACCTTTGCACTTTTTGAGATAGTGAAGCTGCATAAATTCCTTCATTCCTTTTTCTTAAAGATGATGCTTTATCTGAGGTGTCTTTTGTTTTTTTGTTTTCTATTAATAACTCAGAACTAGATAATAAATGCTTATAATTTTATCAGATCTAAGTGAAATTAATACACTAAAGACAAATATGCTTTAGCAAACATCTGTCATGAAAAAAAATAGTTGGAATAAGTTTGCTTGCTCTTGATTTCATCCACATGCACTTTTACCAATTTTGAGAAAAGAGTACATTACACTCTTTTCTTACTTTTTACTTTTTTGACATTTTTTGAATATATATATAAATATCAAATGAAAGTGCCTAAGGTATTTTCTAAAAATACTTTGATTGCACAACTCTGTAAAAAGTGAGATTGACATAAAATACCACTCTTAATAACTGATGAGACTTCCAGTTATTAAACATTTTACATCTTCTTCGAGGAACACAACACTTATAAAAGTTGTGTATATATACGTACATACATATATATATATATTGGAAAACATAGATTAGATTGCCTTCATATCTGAAAGGTCAGTGGACAAGAATGTATCTGAAAGAGTAGAATCGAAATGCCCAGAGTGATCAATAATGTGTGCTTTACTTTCACAATTTAGAACATTCTCTTTTAATGGGTTCCATGTGCCACACTGGGATTCCAGAACATTCTTATGACCCTTTGTGAGGAAGGACTTCTGGTATTCTTAGCATCAGAAGAGAATTGATAGTTGTTTAACCTCTTTCTAATATGTTTTAACTAAAGTATAAGTTCAATTTTTCTATTGATTTAGAAAGGGGAAGCTCTCTTCATGTTTTTTTCTGTGACTATATCTCAGTATTTTGTAGCAATGTATTTGGCTGAAAGTAATGTAAACGATGATTTTACAGACCTATTTGGTCAATGTGAAAAGACATACCAAGTTAAAATTCCAGAGATGCAAGTCCAAATACAAATTTGGTGGTTGAAAGCATATATGCAAAAGTACATTACCCATTGTACGGAATGTGATTTCTTCTAGTATTTTTCTTCTTATTCCTAAGCAAAATTAACCGTAGAATAATATGTTATGTAATTTAAGCCGTTCTGTCCTTTAGTTTCTTTTTTGTTTGTTTGCTGGTCTTTAGTCTTTAGGAGATGAATGCTGAGTAAAAATAAGAAAAGAAGAAGGCAAGTACTGGGAAGGGAAAGAGCAAGTGAGAAGATGAGGAAAGCACTGAGAAGATGAGGAAAAAGGAGAGGATACAAACACTTGAGCACAACAAAGTGCAGGAAAGGAGAATAAATGTTCTTTAGAAAAGTGTATAAAGTTAAACATTCTACTTGTGGCAACTATTTGTTAGATGAAGCATGGCCATCTGTTATAAACGTTTTCCAGTTGCCCAGCTCTAGAAACGTGGATCTGATGTTTTCAAAGCTGCAAATTATCAGCAGGTCCATGAATTAAGCTAGTTTTACAGATGCTCATCAATTCTGAAAACAGCCTGTGTTACACTGGATCTATTGTTTCATTTATTTCAATATTTTTCTTACTAGAAATATTTGTAATAACAGTACTTTCCCCATATATTTCAAGAGCCTCTGTTACTTTTTGTGAAACTTTAAAGATAACCTTTGTCTGGGAATAAGCATCATTCACACAAATTGGTATTTACCACAGTAGTATCTGATGTCACCTAACAATTTCTACTGCAATAAAGTATATAGATAATTTTTAGGAAAACTTCTCTGGTATCGAGGTTATGATAAACTTTAAAAGTGACTTCACTGCAAAACAGACGTCGGATTGCAGATTTTCTCAAGAAAAAAAATGACTGGATAAAGCACGATGGAATAAACATTCCGCCTTAAAATATCTTAGCTGAAAAAAAGTCTAGGCAGTTTCTTCTCCACTCTGAAATTCATTAGATAGTTTTTGGTTATCTCGTATCTTCTTATGACAGTCAATCCAGCCTATGATGCACCTTGGTTTAACAGCTTGTGATTTGACCGCAAGCTAATTTGCTCCAGCAACATATTTGAACTCAAAACTTACAAAAATGAGAAGTTATTCATCTTCATCATTATTATTTGTTAAAAATTGTTCACCATAATTTACTCTCATTACCAACATTTTTTTTTCAAATTTCCCGTGAAAGGAAAATTCTTTAGTTGGTATATTTTAAAATTTCAGTCAATCTTTCCAGTTTTACTATTGATGTTTTATGAGCTTTTATTATTTGGCCTCAAAATATGACAACAGATTTCCACTTTGTCATTTCTATTGTGACATGAAATGTTTCAGTAATTCATATGAAATAATAAAATCACTTCAGTTATTGAATACATTGTATCTAATGCAAAGTTAAATACTTCATCTTAATTTCCATATTGGATCCTCCTCCCACTTGTGTCACAATGAAAGTGAGTAATCTTGCAGAGCAGCTAATTTCACACCATAAAATAAATATTATTAGCTGCCACTGAGTCATCATAAAAGAAAATACGAACTTGATATTAAAAATATTTCTTGTCTTGTGCCTTCTCTTTTTGCCTTGAATACCTAAGAAAATACTTTTGTTAACACCAGCTTGCATGTGCTGAAATTATTAAAAAAAAGTTGAAAAATATATCATGTGTGAAACCTTCCTCATTTGGATGTGGTCATTCTGAATGTAATTAAAATAAAAGTGCTTACTCTAGCCATATTTTTATTTTTTGTTTTCCCTGTTGGCATTTGAAAACATGATCATGTTTACTTCAACTATGTTCAATGAAGTTCTTTTATGTATCATCAGACCTACTTTTAATACTTCATAACCAAACCAAAAACATTCATACTTTCAATTTATTGTCTTGTTTTAATGATATAAGTCCTCTGTTATACAGTGAACTAAGATTACTTAATTATTGTCTGATTCTAATGTAGGTGTAATCTACACACTAAAAAGTGGCTTTAATAATAGTTTAGGTAGTGACTTCATACTTGGAATTCCCAAGTTCTAGTGATTTTTTTATGATGTATAAAATTGCAATTTTATATTTTCTTTCTGAAAGCCAATGTACTCTGCATTTTTCTAACATATTTATTTCCATATGTCTCTACTTTGGTATGCATTTAAAGGTTAAGTGTGGTAAGGCACTCTTTATTTCCATTCTTTTTTGATTCATCATTTAGACAGGACATTATTTCAATAACCAATTAATCTTTGTAGGGGTGTTTTTTGTTTTTCTCTTACCTACATGTACTTTTGTACAGAGCATTTGCTCTGCTCATGTGTGCATAATATTGTCCTCATTTTTCTCTCTTTTAGTATTTGCAGGACATTTTAGAACTTCCTTACAAGCTGTCTAAGTCAGTAAAAACATTCTGGTAACTACAGTGTCTTTCAGTTAGGTTTCTGTTGCACTTCTATGTTTTTTCCACTTTGCCTTTGTCTCTACCTTTTAATGAAATTTTCTTCAGTATATATATATGTTCTAATACCTTCTAAAATCATGGATTGTCCAACACATTACTAATGTATACATTTGAATTTTTAAACCAAATATTTTTAGCCCTAATTAATGTCTAATTTGTGTTTGTCTATTGTTCTTGTTATGCAGTACTCATGTATAGCAATTTTTTCAATCTATTATTTAATCTTAATAAAATGATTTAATTTTATAAATACTATGGTCACAATATTATCTTTATCTCATTTTAAACTATACTAAAAATTATATTTCAATCTCATTTTGGTAGATGAATAACATATGCTTTCTCTTAGTGTCCCAGCATATGCAGAAAGAAGCCACTTTATATTATCTGTATTTTCATCTAACTTTATCCTCTGCTGTATCAGAAATCACTATCTGTTGGCATTTTGCAATTCTGTTTCATCTGACATTTACCTTGAAAGCAACATGGATTTTATTCTGCTTGTTTGCTTGAATACCGATGACTTCTGAGCAGAAGAGAAAACATAGAGAAAAAAATCCAAATAGTTTTGTTCACAAAATATATTCTAATTGACTTTTTCATTTAATGTTATCTATCCACATTTTACACATATGGACACTATACAAATAATGTGGATTCTGTGGACATACCAATCCCTATGCAGGGGGGAGGATGCGAAGAGACTGGAAAGAAAGATTTGTAATAGTTTAACATTAGTCCTGATTGTGCATCAGTTGATGATTTCCACCCTATTGCTATTGCCCAGCTCGTGGAGCTTGGTGAGGATCAAGAACTTCAGGCATTCTGAACAAGCTGGGGCTCAGCTGTGCAATGCATTCTGCCTTTTCTGTCCCTTTGCAGCTGTCAAGTCCTCTGCTTGGCCTTTTAATGACTGTGACAATATTTCCTCCCTTTATAAAGATTGGCTCTAAATGTTACTGATGTCCATGGGAATATTCAGCTAGACCATGATGAGCTTTTCATCAGAACTATGTGCACTTCTGTTGTTTACCTGAAGCTTATACTTGATTGCTGACACAGAACACTTTGAAATACTTTGTTGTAATTACTGACTGGTAATTGGCAATTTCTGAGGGGCACCACAGGAATACTAATTTGTCTGGTCTCTAATAAAACAACTATATTCTTTCAGATCCATGAGATAGAACCATATTGCAAACATAATGCATGTGATGTCCTCATATGGTTTGTATAATTTTCTCATGTTCTAGTATTTCTTGCTTCAAGATTTAAATTCAGTACTTTATTCTGAGCTCAATCAAAAATGTGTTGTTCAAGCCAGTGTATATTTTTTTCTGAACAGTATGACTGTTTCACTCTCCCATTGTTCCAGTAAATTATCAGGACTTCAAAATCAAAAGTAAAATTATTTGGTTATTCTTATCAAAGATGGAGTCAAAGACAAAACGTGAACTTAAACAATGCAGGATTATATTCATACAAGGTTTTGAACTTGTTAATAGCTTCATATTAAAACTGGAATGGTTCAAATGTCTTGTTTTTAAAACTGCACTGTCTGTGCCTTCCTGATTATCCTCTTGTCCTTCGGATTTCTTAGTGATATCAAAATCCCAACAAAGTATGAATAAAAAAGTTTCCACTCCCTATTCTTTTACAATCTCCCTTCTTTTGCAGTCTATGGTCTAACAAAAACAAGGTTACTTAGGTCACATATCTTTTTTTATAAATCTCTAATCTGTTGAAAATGCAGTAGACGCATATGGTTTAAAATTGTTCCTTTTTGATTACTACGGATTACAGATACTATAAATATTTTCCATCAGGAAAATGCAATTCTCTATGAAAAATTTCAAGCTGTTAGTAATTGGACTATATATTTTTGTGTAGCTGTCTTAGAAACAGGCTCCTGAGAAGTTTGCAGACTCACAGGGTAAGAACCACCCACTTAAACCAGTGTATCCCTAAACATCTAGGTAGTGCTGTGTTGTTCTTTTAGAACTGGGCTCGGTGTCTAATATACAAATGATAATTGACTTTCATTTAAGTAAGAGGCAGAATGTCAGGGGGATGCAGAAATATTAACAATATATCTAGTAGTTATTAGTTATAATTTTTGCCAAGTAGTCACTATCATTGGGAACAAATGCTATGGAAGAGTATATTAACACACCTTATTAATGGCTGCTCTAACAGCACAACAAGTTATGGATATACAGTGGTATAGGTGCATGTACTTAAGCCAGGTGGCATCCTATGCTTAGCCCAATCCTCTTCCTTTTCTGGAGTTCTCCTAATGATGGAGTACTGACATTAGTAATTACTCTTACCTTTCCCACTCTTTCCCTGTTTCAATAGCAATAAAATATGAAGACAAACAAGATGGTGACATTAATTCTTTTGGACAACAGGTCACGGAGACTTGGAGTAGGGGGAAGCATCTTTTCTTGTACCTAATAAACCAGTTTGGTCTCCAGAATATAAGGAAAAGATTTTTTTTACTGACAGATCATCATTTAGTGAAGGGTTCCACCCTTTTTTTCCTCCCTTCCGGTTGAAGATCACTCAAATACCTCTGAAACCTTTACACGCCTCTCTTCAAATCAAAAAAATCACTCTGACCCCAAAAAACTCAATAGTCCCTCAGCTCAAACCACAGCAGAAACAAAGAGAGACCAGTTGCTGGTTGTGCAAGAAGGCAGTAAAGTTAAACCCTAGGGAGAGGTACACAGAATCAAAAGAGATAAATGTTGGAAATGTTATGCTACTGCTGCCATTCTGGCAGGTAATAATTTTTGTAACTGGCTTCACACATATTAAGTTACTACTGGGATTTTGTGGTACTCCTGCTCACTACTAGATGAACTCAATGAAATTATAATGTACGACTCTCACAAGTAAGAGCTTCAACTTGAACTTCTTAATTACTTATTTATGCCCATAGGTACATACGTATACACACACACACACATAATCAAAGGAAAGCATATGTATGTTTCTGCATTTAAATATCGAGGTTTTTTACAGTGATTGTGTGGAAATATCTTTTGCATGTAATTTCAGAGGACTGAAACAGTAGACTGTAAAACAAATGAGCATTGACAAATGCTTTTCAAATTCTCAGTGAGATAACCTATTAGTTTTAATGTCTGTTCCTTGCATTAAAGATTATGGCTAGTGAAGTATTATTTATCAAGATAAATCAATTTCCAGTCTCAACTGTTCAACATACAGTATGGCATCATTTAATTTTTTGAGGAAAAAACTTACAAAACATGCTGTCTTCAAAGATGACCACCATTATATTTCAGGGCAAAAAACAATTTTGTTTTTTTTTTTTCTAAGTGGGATTGGTGCTGCTGTTTGTCAGCCACACCTGAGAAAACAATTGTTTGTATATGAAGGTGGTGACTTTGTCCTATGACTACCTTATATTTAAATCTTAATATCTCATTGTCTTTTTTTATAAACAGAAAAAGAAATCTTGGATGCTCTGTGGCAATGCTGAAAACCACATGCTTCCTTCAGTATGCCTTAGAATTAACCACTACAGACTACCTGAAAAAGCAAAGAACATGTCTATGATTTCCTTGTCCTTCCTGTTCTTCAGATACTTGATAGTGGTCACTGGGATGGAAATTTTTGTTTAAAAGGATCGTGCTCACATATTTGACCTTTCAATTATCAGGATAAAACCAAACTTCAGGACCAAGTAAGTGAAGTAGGAATAAGAAGTCAACTTTTATTTGCATTGTAAAGGGACATTTAAATGAAAGTTAACAGAAGTATTGTTTACCTTGGGGCTGATCATTTAGATGGCCATACAGTAAGGATGAAGATTGTAGCAAAAAGATTTCAGGTTTCCTGCACATTTGCTCCTTGAGGTGAGAAACAGAAAGGGAAGCTTAAAACTCCATGTCAAAATAATTGCTTTAATTTTCTGAAGGTGCAAATTTGTCAATACTTGTAATGAGGTACAAAGTGCATGGGTTTTAAAGTGATTCACTGAAAGTGACCAATTAGTCATGCCATGTAAATGTATTAATGTGATTTAGTCAAACGTTCCTATTTCATGGAATTTTGCCTCTAAACAAATCTGTTGAATGAAGTGGAATTATTTTCTAGAAATCTTGACAGAACACATTGGGACTGATTTGCTGGAGGACCATGGGAACTGCCAGCCAGTCAGTTTCATCTCTGTACCTGGTATGATTCTAAAACATGTGATCCTGCAAGTTATATTAAAGCATATGGAAGACAAACAGGTGATTAGGGACAGCAAATAGAGCTTTACCAAGGGCAAATGACCTCATGGCCTTCAGTGATGGGCTGACTGCATCAGTGGACCAGGAACCTTCTGATATCATGTGCCTGGACTTTTGTGAGGCCTTTGATATGATTCCCCACAACAGTCATGCTGCTAAACTGGAGACATACAGGTTTGATGGTTAGACTGTTAAACGGATAGGGAATTAGATAGCTGGCCTCATTTGAAGATTTACAGTCAATGGTTGTGTCCAAGGGGAAGCCAAAAAAGTAAAGAGTAGCGTCCCATAAGGGTCTCTATTTGGGCTAATGCTATTTAATGCCTTTATTAACTGCACAAAAGTGAGAAAGACTGAACACTTAGCAAGTTTGCAGACGACACCAAGCTGTGTGGTGCAGCTGATACACCCAAGTGAAGTGACACAATCAGGAGGGACAGACTTAAAGGTATGTGCCTATGCAAATCTCGTGAAATTCAACAAGGCCAAGGATCAACACCTGGGCTGGGGCAATCCTCAGCACCACTACAGACTCTGGGATTAAGAGATTGAGAGTAGCTCTGTGATAAGAGCTTGAGGGTACTGGCAGATAAAAAACTCAATATGAGCTAATGACTTTTACCTGAAAAAGAGGGCTTAGGTTGGTCATGAGGAGGAATATTTTAGGTATTGACACTCAAAGGTGTTGAGACACTGGAACAGGCTGCCCAGAGAATTTGTGGATATTCCTTCACTGGAAAAGTTCAAGGCCAGGTTGGATGGGGCTTTGAGCAATCTGATCTAGAGGAAGGTGCCCCTGCCCATGGCATGGGGGTCGAACTTTGAAGTTCCTTTCTAACCTAAACCATTCTATGATTCTGAAATGACAGTATAGACAGAGCAAATGTTTTTCTGTTTTTCTCTGATATTCACCACTCTAGGTCTGACATTATAGAATAAAAACTGGAAATGATCTGCAAAGACCTCCTCAACTCAGAGCATATAAGAATATTGCTTTAGCTGTTAGTAACTAGAACATAAACTGCTGGGAAGCTTATAATGCAAGTATATGAATGATTTTCCTAACAGAGATATTGTACACATAAAAAACCAACAACAACAACAAAAACAAAACCAAAATTAAAACCTATATCACTCATTACACATTAGAGCTATATTTACACTGACATATGTTGGTATATATGTAGATATATAGATATAAGTAGACCTAGAATCCCTAGATCTTTTAATCTAACCTTGGTGTCTAAAATTATATCAAAATAGTGATAAAACTATATTGACAGAGGTACAGATATAGATACATATATACACAAATACCTGTAAGTTTTCACTACAGGCAATGGCATTTCATGGTTTTTAAAATTTTCAGGCTGACTAGCATGAAGTTTAATTAGTGCTGATTAACTAGAGGTGAAGGAAGTAGAAAATTAATGTGACTCATTTATTTTTCCATTCTACCACAATGTCCCCTTATTTATATTGCTCTAAAATTTTTTGGTTTTTCCGCTTTCAGTCTGTCAAAGATATTGATTCTGATGCTATTTGCGAAGAAAGGACATAAACTACAACATTCATTTTGGCCCAATTTTTATTGTAGCTTCTCACAGTATTGCATTTTAAATGATCTTATAATAATTAATCCAGAAATGTTTATACTGCTTCAGCTTTGTGAATCCACTCTTCTTGGAGAGGAAGCCAGACATCCATCCTTCCTTCCTTCCTTCCTTCCTTCCTTCCTTCCTTCCTTCCTTCCTTCCTTCCTTCCTTCCTTCCTTCCTTCCNTTCCTTCTTTCTTTCTTTCCTTCCTTCCTTCCTTCCTTCCTTCCTTCCTTCCTTCCTTCCTTCCTTCCTTCCTTCCTTCCTTCCTTCCTTCCATCCTCTCTCCCTCCCTTTCTCCCTTCCTCCTTTGTTTTCTCCCTTCTCCAGAGAACTAGAGGTCCTTCCTACCAGGTCGGCAAGGTTTCCTCTCGTAGCTCTAAGCATGGTCTTAACAATTACCCTGCATTGCTCAATGCATGTTTCTGCCCCGCTTTTTCATTATTTGGTACCCCTACATGTAAATCTTAGGAAAGTTCTCAGTCAGATGCATAAACTACCCACTTTTGCAGAAAAAATATCACTTCCTCCTGAGTTTATGTAATTTATCTACCAGTTAAAAAATAGTGAAATACTTTTTAAGTACAAGTTGAAACATTTTAAGTCATAAGACTAGGTAGGAACTTGAAACGTGTACTGGTTAATCCTTAATACTCATTTTAGTTCTAATCAACCGTCCAATTTTGAACATGTTCTACTCTGAGTATGTTACACAAACAGATCAGTATACAAACTACAAGGGAACCATTTGTTCTTGTATACAATTGTTAGAAAATCTTCAGCTTTATATTCCTTTGAAATCAGCATTTATATATTGCTAGACATTACATAGTATACCTCTTGAGTAATTGAGAGAACCGTGGTCCTATGTCTGTATATAAAGTGCAGTTCTGTGTTTAATCATCAAACAGCTTTGCAAACCGTAAAGTAGTTAAAAAATTATTCAGCCTGTAGGCTTTTGGTTTGGGGAGTGCTATGAACTAGAGTCTCAGCACACTGGAGACAGAAAAAAATCGAGGGCCTTTGAAGAAGTTTATTTGAGAAGTTTATTCTTTACACCTATAATTTCTTTTCTGTATCCCACATTTTCTTAATTCTTTGGATCTATATTGTAGTGATGTGTAAGGAATATTTGCTTTGAAATGCATATGTGAATTTCCTGAGCATAAATTCAAATGGCACATAAATTATTAGAGTATCATTGTAAGACGTGCTAAATCTTTCATTCGAGTAGTGCTCACATATATGTTTCTGAATGTGCAACACTGGGCATGTTCCTAAATCATTATCTATTAGATTCAGCCTTTCAGTAAGGATGAACATGTTTTAATTTTTTTTTTTTGGCTCAAACTTCAGTCTGTGATGCAGTCTTCCTGTGGTAGCAACTTCCTAATTCACTCCTTCTTTTTAGCTAAATGGTGCTTTTTTCCCCCTTTCCTGAATGCAAGCTTCGGGGAAAGGTTCTCAACCAGTAGATTTTTTTTGGCCAATGGTAGCTGAGAACAGCTGTACTAATGTTTTTTGAGAGTTTCTTCTCTCTAATTGCCTTTAAAAGTGATTGTGAGTACATTAAACACAACATTTTGGTTTTTTTGAAAGTCTTTTTGCTTACTGCAGAGATGGTTTGGTAGAGCAGGTAGTACCAGAAGCTTTAATTTTATCAAAAGGTGACAGGTGTAATTAAAAAATCAAAAAATAAGTACTTCAAGTAATGTGTGAGTTTTCAGCCTTGATGCTACTACTACTATTACTACTGCTAAGCAAAGAACAATTACCTTCAGTATTGTTCTATCTCTGTGAAACAACTTGAAGAGATTAATTAATTTTGTTTAGAATACAATGGATTTTACTTATCTTACTCTAGAAAAGATGTAAATCCAACCAGATAGCTGTCTTGACTAGGAAAGAAGTCATATATAACACAAATTTAAAACCATTAAGAGCAAGATAAAGCTCAATTGCTGGTAATCCATGGATTACAGATAACAGGAAGGAATGAAGAAACTACATTACTTTTTAGATACAAATCCATTTTTCCTATAAGTCTGAATTCTCATTAGTAATGAAATTACCTTTTATATTCAGGAAGCAAATGTAAGGATTATTGCAAATCTTCCAGGAAATGGGAAAATATTTTCTGTAATTTAATATTTTATGCTTACTCTGAGGAAAATAGAATTTTTTTACCAGATAACATCATTATAAGAACACAGATTCAGCACTCATTTTTACACGGGGTAAGGGAAACGCACAAAAGTAATTTCACTGGCTTCAGTGGGAACAGTCTTACTGCAAAATGTTACTCGTTCTGAATACAGGTTCTGGAATGCAACACAAGCACAAACAGCTCTCCTGACAAATAGTTTAAACAACTACAAGGATTTTCTCTTGAAATCAGTATGTTTTCCTGATTTTTTTTTCCTTTTAATACACAGGCAAAATTATTTCCATAAGATTACCCACAGGCAGTATCTTTGACTTAAAAATAAGAAGAAAGAACATTTTTACAGTACCTTCCCACTACAAAGTTTAACGTTTAAATCCACTAGTATGGAAAACAGTGACAAAGAATAATGCAAACCATGTTAAAGTATTGGAATAAACAACAAAGTAAGCAGAAAAGGTCAGCCAGCATGCAGCACTATAAACTTAAGCAAACCAATTGTAATATATTGCTTTGTACAAATATTTTATTAACTTTCTCAAGAATTCACATGAGTTATGCTTGGGTTTATGTCTCTAGATCATGTATACATGAGTGAAGGTTAGTGTATATATATATACATATATACATACATATATACATATATGCATTATATATGTGCATATACATATACGTGTACATGTATATGTATGTATGTATGTATGTATGTATAGATATAACNGTATGTATGTATGTATGTATGTATGTATGTATAGATATAACACAGTTCTGTTCATAAACTGGGGCTATTTTTATCTGTTAAAATCAGATGTGAGTGGTTTACTGATGCCTTCAAATCATACAGAACTTATAACTGCTGGATTGTAAAATGCTAAATTTCTGTTTTTCTGTGCCTATTTTTTTCTTTCAAACGGAAGTAATGAGATTAACTTCACCCTTATACCTAACTTAGACCATTTTTGCTTTGCCTCTTTATCTCCTTAGGACCAAATATCGAATGATGGAGTGCAGAGAAAATAAAATCCAAATATTTTAGGTAGATCTTAAGCTGAGTTTTTTAGATCATTATATTTTAAAATTTCTGTTATTGAACATCTTTTACACAACTTGATGTTTTATTGAATTCTTTTTAGAGACGTGCTGAAGTATAAATGTCAAATTCTGCACCACTGATTATCAATATAATAGATCACATTTTGGAAAGTAATGGCTACATCTAATTATGCCTGTATATATTGCCAGGAGGCTTGTATACATCATTAATTGACTTCAACTGAACTATTAAAAATATGTTAATTCAGATAGTCTCCTTCTGAGAGCTATTGTGTAATTTGTTTAAAATTATGGAAAGGCCTACTGTTTCCATCCCCAAACACGCATGCATTATCCACAGTTTTCTCTATTTCACAGAATCCTTTCTTGGGTGTAATTTGCAAAGATTATGTTTTGAATCTGGACAAGTGCTTTAGGAGATCTTTCTCAACATACTTAAGTACAATGGGAAGATGTTGTCAGTATTTTTTAGAAAGTGGAATCCTTGAGTACTAACATGTGTGGCCCAAAACTGCAATATCATTACAGGAGGAATTTCCATGAAGGCAGTCATTCTTTCTCTCAAATACAACCTCTGAGGACAAAGCCAACTGAACACCATCTACCATCTGGAAAATTTATACTTACCTAAACCTCGTTGACATTTGCATATGAAGAGGTAACATAATATGAAAACTATGTTTTTCTGAGATAGGGAAACAGAATCCAAAGTGATATTGTCTGGATGTTGCTTTTACTCTTACTACTAAAAAGTGTGAATTTAATTATAGAAGATTGAATTTTATTAGCAAAGGAATGCACTGGCCATCACTTGAAGCACTCCACTTTGCAGTTGCAGAAATACATTTTCTGAGAAATATTTGTCGTCATTGATGATATTAAGCATTCAAGATAAACATATTTTTATGAACATTGATGGTACCATACACAGAAATTGGAGGACTGGGAGGCCCCATTTTATCCCTGGCTCTGACACAGAGCTACTCTATAACTGAGACCCATTCAAGTGTTTGTCTGTGTGTGAGATGACAATAAAACCATCCATGTCCTTTTGTAATCTTCCCAAGATTGCAGAACAGAGATTATAAATAGCATACTTCGCTTCCTGACATTTCTATAATAAAATTACATACTGTGTATTTAAAAAAAATCTTTTTTTTAAAACACTTTTGAGCCTTCTTCTGAGCTGCAGTATGCATACAGTATTTTTCCTTTTTCCTGTAGCTAATAGTATTTTCCCAGAAGTAACCAAGCCTCAGTTTCGCTAGGTTTTTGCACTGCAGATACATAGTATGATTTGATCAAGATTCGCCACTCCTGTTCAGTCATGCTCGTCAAGTAGTCCTCAATGCCACTGGGGTATTTTTTATCACGATCAGTCACTGAAAGTCAGGAAAATAACTTGCCTTTTAACATTCAGCGATTTCCTATGTGTTTAAAAGGCAAGAAGAGAAATTATTCCGACTGCTTTTGTAAAAATTCTTTTTGTTCATTTCCCGTTGCTTTATTTTACTTCTCCTCCTACCACCTTCAGCAAAATTTTGGATTTAGTTCTATAAATTATTTTCATAATCTCCTTCACTCACATAAAGAGTGCAGTTAGCTTTAACCTGGGCATCTCTATTCATGTTCAAATATTAGTGCTTCTGCAGATAATATTTGCATGTAACACCTGCTGCAAGCCTTAGAAATTCAGAAGGCATTCTGATATGAGTGGGAGATGCATTTTTCTCTAGGTTTTGTTCCAGTTACCTTCTGCAGTTAAATAGCTCTGACTTAATGGAAGAAGTGAATATATTTATATATCTATATTGTCTTATAGTCCAGCCTATGTACCCCAGTTTTCTTATATGGTATCTCCTGAACAAACTCATGCTCAGAGAAAATTGTCAGTCCTGTTACTCTCCGGGTCTACTTCTCAAACACTTCTGCCAGTAGATTCCCTGCAACCCATGTTGTACAGATTCAGAAACCATGTACTGATGCCAGAGATAAGCGAATATCAGAATTAAGTTGTACAGTCCTTTCAGCCGCATTATGGGTGATGACATTCAGACTAGTGGATTTTGGTTATTACATTTTGTTTGGTGAATAGGGCAGGGAATGAAATCACTGCTATTGGCTGATCCCGTGATTAGAGGGCGTCTCTGCCAGTATCATGCAACTGCTGCTGAGATCAGCATCCTTGTGGAGCAACAGCTGGGTGAGAGGAGAGCACAAATCCCTGCTGCTGTCTGGAGAGGAGGACAGCCTTTTCAGAATGGTCACTTCTGCAGACAAGCATGAAAATTCTGAAAGCTTCAAGCAATTTTACCATGGACCTGTACACAGCATATGGCAGAGGTGTTTCTCCCCACATTTTCTCTACAAATTGCATCACCAAACTTCTTTTTATGCTTAGCTGAGACGTACTGGTTACGCACAAATCATAATATCCTACATTAATGGCTACAAGACAATCCCTGAAATTAAAAACTCTTCTTAGTTCACACAAGAAACATATGAAAAACTTTGATTGTTGAATTCGCTCTATCAGGTTTAAAAAGGCTTGGCAACTATTTTAAGTACAAGTAGTAATATGACTGATATAGTTGCATTTCTCCATTTAAAATTAATCTTGTTTACCTAATTTAAAAAAGCCCAAACTAAGAATTATTTATTTCATAGACATTTGACTGTATAATTTTTTATATTTTTGTTAATAGGAAACCACATTAGCTGTAAACATATTTAATTCTCTCTTGAATTTACTTTATTACACAATGAAGTACAAATGACAGGAAAATATATTTTATCAGATAGATTGACATATAGATAGCAATATGTCTTTTTTAATAACTAATATAATTCAGTAATAAATTTCTTGATAGTCACAGACAAATTATAACACAAGTCTTCTGAGTATTAGTTCACTCAATTTTTGGATTAAAATCATCATTTCAGGAATGAAGAATGACTTGGAAACAATGATTTTTAAAGATCTGTCATTAGGAATTCCTATCGCTATGACCAATATTATTTATTAAACAAACCTTTTGATCTCATCTCTAAAACTAGTACAAGTATTACACTTGCCTTTTTATCCATATTTATCTTTAGCATGAGTAACTAGCGTAGTACTGAGCAATGAAGCATAATCCTGCTGCAGTTTCAGCAAAATATTACTTTTATCACTTCTATCCCTTTAACCAGTGCAAGACTCATACGTTGGTTCTAAATTTGCCTACTGAAAATAGAAAGTGTTTTAAGAAAACACCATTCTATTTTCTGAATTACGACTTAAATCTGTGACAAGGTGAGTGCCTGCTGTATGCCCATTGCCTTACAGCAGCAAAGGATATAAATTTCCTTTTAGTTGATATACATCATTCTTTCTTTGAAGCTCATACAGTGAAATTGAATGGATGTGACAGCATGTCCCTTGCATGTGAAAAGGCAAAATGTCTTTCAATTTTTTTCTGCTGGTTACTTCAGAATCAAGTGGTCAGTTTGACCTTTTATGCTTTCTGCATTGCTTTCCGTGGGACTCTCTGATTGAATATATTAGGCTGACAGGGTAGTTAGGAAGCACTTCTGGAAAGCATCCTTTCACTTTAAGCCTGTTTACTGGCTTACTGCTACGGATATCCGAAGGGACATCTCCCTCAGCTCTCAATCTTTATGAACCCTGAGCTGCACTTCCCCCTGTAACACATATAAAAAAATCCTACTAATTTTTCTACTTTCATTAAAGAAAAATTTTAAAAATCATTAGTACTTCATTCTTAATATTAGCAAAGACCTCCTATTTTTTTTCATCCTACTTAGCCAGGGTTGTTTTTATTAGATGGTTCTGCAAACACATATGTGAAAAAAAAAAAAAAAAAGAAAAGAGGGACAGCTTCTATCTGGACAGGTGTAAAAGCATCCTGCACAAAACTTAGGCTATACTGTTACTCCTACATGACAGGAAAAACAGAATAATATATAATAGTATTGCCAAAGAGCAAATGCCTTGCTAATTTTTTAATATGCACAAGTAGTTGTCATATATACAGTATCAGAAGTTTAGATTTCACCAATTTAGTGGGTTGGGGTTTTTTTTAAACTCTGTAAGAGAAATATCCCCAAAGTGTTCTGCTGACACTGCCCCTCCACTCCCCCTTCCCTCAAAAGTATCGGCAAGGCATCTTCAACATTTTAGGCACTCCTAGAGAAAGCATCTGCTGCTTTGCTGCCGGCTACAGAAAGTTGCCGTACTCACCCAGGCTGTGGGTGCGAGCCCAGCGCTGCCCGCTCCGCGCTGCTCCTCTACCTGCCCGCCGCCTTCTGCATGGCACCGCGTCTCCAGCGCGGAACGCGCTCTCCGCTCACTAGGGCTCCCTCTCTCCCGGCATCACTTTTAAGTCAGGCAGGCAGCGAGAAGAAGCCAAAGGGACTCTCTGTCTGATTGGTTTCCATTCAGCACCCCTGATTAATAAAAAACGTCCCTCTCAAGGAGAGGTGTAGCATCCCCTCACGGAGATGCTGCTGCTGATAGAGCCGCAGTGCTCAGCGTGAGGAGGTTTGGGGCTGGGGGGACAGCACGGCGGCTTTGCCAGCCAAACAGTGATTTGCGACTGAATGCAGGGGGAGGGTTCAGAGAGGAGGGCTTTGTTAAGGACCCTCTTATTAACTGAGGTTTTAATACAGAGGCTCATGTCACCAGCTCAGTTTGGTCTGTTTTAATAACAGAGGAAAAGGTATACCCCCGCAACCTGTGAATTATATGGAGAAAAAACAAATTGCTTTAAATATCTATACTAGCAACACAGTGTCATTGGTGTGCAATACACACTGGAGAATGCAAAATTATCCTCTAATGCTACTACGGTGACAAATGATTTTAAGGCGAAAGAAAGCAAAGCACGTGAGATTTCCTTGTGTGCTCAATAGGTTTGCAGCTCTAGTGTCACTTGCAGCTATTGATAATGATGGGCTTGTCACTGTACCTGAAAGTGAACATAATACAAAGTTGCAAGGGATGTTTTGGAAATTGTGACTAATAATGTTCAAATCATTCACAGAAATAAACAGTTTTGCCAGCAACAATAATGAATCTCCTGGTTTCTGGTGCAGCCTGTTTGGGTACAAGTAATCACTACTCACTACTATGACACCAGATGTTCAATATTACAGAATATTATGGTTTGCTTGAGCTATTGTTTTCAATTAAAGCAAAATGTTGTTTATAAGAATAAGACAACTGGTGTATTCTAAGTTCTGGTTTTTGCAAGTTGTGCCTTTTTTGTGGGTTACTGGGTGCTAAAGACTATTTGAGTCAACAACATAAGATAAAAATTTGCAATGAATCTTCTAGAAACTGGTTGGCATTACTTTCTGTACTGACAAACCCTGATGATAGCTCTTGTGGGCATCAATAGAATAGCAGGAAATGCTGCTAAGTGTAGTTATCTAGTCTAGTGGCATAATTAATTTAGTACCAACACTTTCTCTTAGAAAGATGAATCATGAGGCTAGTTTGTAGTTATGAAATTTTACTAGGGCTCTGCTTTCAGTAGCTCGGGTGAAAAAAGATATGGGTTTAATCTGGTGGTGAAACTGTACTATAACAAAAGGAAGATTTGCATCAAATAGCCAAGTGAGAAATCTAAGAGGCTTTTGTAGGCTCTTGTTATTGCTTTAGTACTGTCTTTGATGAGCTCAGCAGACTCATAGTCACAATTCACTGTACCTGATGAGAATTAATTCACCATTAGATCTCATTTGAAATTATTAAGGGATAGATGCAATTCACAGACACCAGCCTTTCCATTTAAGTGGCAGTTAAATTGAGATCAGAATGAACTAGGTCTTTGAATGCTACACATCCACAAAAAAAATTTTGCATATGTGTTACAGACTGCAGATTTGGGTCTAATATGGGAATATCAGAAAGCCAAATCCAGACCCAGAAAAAAAAATCAATTAATTAAGTTCAGGAAAAATACATAAAACAATGTTCTAATTAGTATCTTCATTCCACAGTGGGTCCACTCCAGCAATGGAACTACTGGGAAAATATATTTAGTATCATTTTTGGCCCAGTAATTATATGGGAGAAAAAAGAAAAGCTACTGACAAGTGTATATCTCTGATTTCCTAAAGTGCTGGTGCAGATTTAAATCTTGCAGATCCTAAAAGGTATTTGCTTAATAGGAAGATGTCTGGATGATAAGAGGACATGAGTAATGGCTCTACATTTTTTTTTTTAAATTGTGCTGGCTTTTTCTCACTCTTTTGGCTTCTGTTCGAGAACATTGTGGCTACTCTAATCAATAGTAGGAGACTATCCAGGTATGAAGGAATCCCTGAAACTGCAAAGATGAACAAAGTATCTTTTCACAATATTTTGAGCTTGTTCTGTGGCATCTGGGGAGCTGGCCCCTGTTTAAAGCTAAGCATAGGTCTGCTCAATACCAGTCATAGTACATTCAGATGGATGGAAATGGCTCCATTTGATGTCCATGCCCTCTATAAATTTGTAGTAAAACAAGCAATTTTATTTATATTAGACAGTATAAGGCCTGCTCTATCATATCCATTTTTCATTGTGACTTAAATCCAACACAGTAAGTACTATAGGGAGGAAATATTGAAATTATGTGCCATACATTTACAGAAAAAAAGAGCATTTCTAATGCAAATAGTGTTGCATGATGGGGATAAAAAGTTTTGCAATATACACTGTAAGTGGAATGTACATCAAAAGTAGGCCAAAAAGGAAAAAGCGTAGGTGTGACAGCAAACAGGGAGAGATGGGTGGAAATCTAAGGCTGTGCTCTAACATGCAGAAGGCTACTCCATATAGGGGAGGAATACAAATTTCTCCTTCTGTAAAAGAGTGGGCAGTGGAAAGAGATATGGAAAAGCAGAAAGTGCACTGAAAGGATAAGGCCGGAACACTTGTATTGTAAGACAGGCTGTACTTCAGTTTTTATATTTTATGAAGACTATTGGAATCAGGTCTCTTCTCTTTTCATCCCTATTCGTCTTTCTTTCTTTACCTTCACAAAGATTTGTCTGCTACCATCCATGGGAAGCAGGAAGCAGTGATTACATACCTAATCTTCATTGAAATTCTAAACATTTCCCTGTTTCACAGAGGCTAAGATCACTCAGAAGTGCACGGAGTTGGGCTGGTTGCCATGTTAAATCATTCTGAGTTCAATCACTGTTTCCCATCAGTTTTCCTTTTCCTGACATATTTACACTTAACTTGTTTAAACAGAACTAAGTGCAAATAAAACTTTGGAAGGGGAAAGTAATGATCCATTTTTATCCCTAGATTTTTCCATCTATATGTGGTCAGAATATGATGTCTAGGTCAGCTGGTGGGACTGTTATCTCCTTTCATCTCTTCTGACACTTCTGATAAACCAAGGCAGACGCAAATTTTCACAAATATCTGTTCCCACATGTCCTAGGGTCTGTAAGGAAAACTTGGCCTGGAGTTTGATTGCAACCACTTCCCTTAATTTTGCCATTACGAGTTTTTTCCATCACCAGAAATCTTGAATATGTATTTAGTCTTTCTCAAATAAGAGACTGTGTGATGTCAAAAAAGAACTGTGCTGAACAGAATAAAACAATCAAGAAATATATAAATAAATAAAGGCTTCCAGAGATTCACAAGAACAACGCCAACAGTTTTGTAACTTCAGCTCTGCTAATTTTCACCAGAGACTTTAAGATTATGAAACATAAAGCAACTGGACCGAATAATTATCATTAGTTGAAAAACTCATCCTAAAAACATCTGTATTTTTACTTAGTCAAACAATTCAGAAGAATGCTATTAGCTTCTTTTCCAGCTTTTCTCTCAGCTTTCTTCTCTTTTACTGTGAAAGACTGTAAATGATCCATTTGTTAAAAATATGATCAAGTGTATGACTTAGAAAGATTGTTGGAACATTACTGTGTGAGTCAACACAGGCAGGCAGCTGGAACAACCACAAAATCACAGCTGAAATACAAAGAGTAAATTTATTTTTTGACTCACTAACTGAACGATCCTGAATCACCTGGACAGAGACATCCAAGTGGGAACAGAGGCTCAGTTCATCCTCGTGAAGAGTGGACCTGTTGTTTGCATCCATTTATCAAGGACCTGTGCATGTGTAGTTTTCCACCTCATTGCTGAGGTTTCCTCAGCTTTGATCTCTCTCCTGAGACAGGGAGCACAAGCACATCTGTGTCTTTGAGTCTCTCAAAACACCTACACCTACTCTGTACAGAGATTCTTCTCAAAACAGACCGAGGACAAACAGCAGTAGGCGTAATATGTGGGGTTTCCCACACTGTTATTTTCTAGGCCTTGGCATTCCCAGTTGCAAGGTCACCTGAGAGAATCTACCATCCTCCTCACCATTCTTCTGCTAAATCTGAAAAGCATGAGATTTTGGCTGCCCCTAGCCTATGCATATACTATCCAGAGGAAAGGATATAAGAGAGAGATTAAGAAATCTTCTATTCCTTTCCCACAATTGAGACTCTTCCTTTGATAAAATTATGTGAGGAACAGCCACTCTGTCTTATTTGGAGGGGAGTTAATTTTCTGTATACAACTCCAAGCTCCCAAAAAAGACATGAGAGGAGGGAAGGCATGTATGTGGGAAGGAACCCATGTCAAGACCAAAACATGATAAGAGCAATTAGACATTGCTAAACTCTGAGCTTTTTTTTAAAAAAATATGAAGTTAAAATATATGTATAAAGCAATCCAATGTTACACAAATCATTGGATCAGGCTAAGAAATCTCCAGGGTTGCTTGTGTTTCTGATTTGGGAAGTACAGTAGTAAAACCTTTAGTTAAGAATACGTGCAATAATAAGTTTCCTAGCATAATAAGTACTCCTTTTACAGCATTTTAAAGTAAATTAAATACCAAAATCTGATTTTTTTCCTTAGTTTTAAAAAAAACCCCAATAATTTATTTAGATTGCTGGCATAAAATTATTGCTTTTATTTGCCATACAGATGCATATTTACATACATACACCTCTTCTCCATTTATTTCAATGAGAAAATTTGTTCATCAAGAGCCAAGAATAATATTGTAGTTAACTTGATTTTGTGGGTTAAATATGTAAAAAAAATTCTTAGAAATCACTAGTACTTTCAAATTTATTTTTTACTTTTCTTTCTTTTTTTTTCTTTTTTTTGTCATCCATAAATCAATTGTATTGATTCTTCCTAACTTGCTTTTTTCCCTCAATCTGATGATATACTGTTTTGAAATATTAAAATTAGATAAATCTGGGTGAGGTTCTGCTGAACGGAAGTTTTAAAACGTCAGGCCAGATTTTATAGCAGCAAAGCCTTCATGTTTTCCAAGCATTTAATCAGTTTAAAGCTGCTGAAGATTTTGAAAGTACATAAACCCAATCTATCTATGTCTAAAATTTGAACTGTTCAGATTTTCTATCAATTTACCAAAATGACCATAGAAGAATGATTCATTACATGCACAAAAGGTAAAATTCAGTATACTAAAGTAAAATTGAAAATATTAGATGGAAGGCACATGAAGAGAAAGTGAAAATAAAGCAATGCACATGAAAGTATGAGTGCCAAGAGGAGTTTCTAGTCACAATTCTTTTATAAACTGACTTACTTAGAACTTTATTTTTCAGCCTTATATAAACACTTTTTGCATAGGTAACTAATCCTGGTCACAATCTTTAATACAGATTTTTTTCTTGGAAATACTGGTTCACTGAATGTATTGACAAATATTGGTTGTTTTTTGTTTATTTTCTTTATCCATGCTTTGGAGGCAAAACTGTAACCATATGATTCCTGCACAAAATGAAATCTTCCAAAATTATTTTAATTGTGTTGGTTGACCTGATCCAACTAGATATTCTTTGTGTCTTGTTCTGCAAATATTTTGAAATTGTTATGCTTGGCGGTAAGACTTCTCATTTCCCAGAATATTGAAAAATCACATTGAAGGGAAAATTTCTTGCCTTTCTAGTAATTATCCACTTAAGTGCAACAGCAATACACTTTTCCAAAGTGTTCTTGTGAAACAAATTCACTTAATCTGCTGAGGTGAAATAAAGAAGTTATATATTCTTTTGGTACAAGAAATAAAATTAAGGCAATAATTTGATTTGGATAACTTGAGTCGAATTTCCACTAAAAAAAAAATCCTCCTTACCTCCAAATATTAAAATATAAGACTTCGCGAATATTGATAAAAATATGAAATTTTCCTGCATACAAAGGAGCATACATTCCAGCACAGAGTGAGCCTCAATGTGCACTATGTACAGAGAAGATCAAATCTGCAACAGTGTTTAAGTACCTTCTACAGAAAATAAGCATATAAACAAAGCACGTAATGCCTTTTAGAAACTGTGCCATTTACATGGACAAACATAAACCACTCTCCTTTTCTTGTTATGGAAACATGCCTCTAATGAGCCACAGGAAAGACCTTATCTTAGATCAGACACCTTGATCTGAAACTGCTCCCAGCCTCATTCAGGTGTACTCTCACACACAAACACGCAAACTAATTAACTACCTACTTAACTGTTTCAGAGCAACAATAGAAAAGCTTGTGATTCAGAAGAGACATAAGTAAAGTGCTCTGCAGTGTAAATGTCACCTGCTAACCACAGACACAAAGAAAATGTCTGAAAATAAAAATAAGTACTGCAATAGTTGTGACTTGCTAAGGAACAGTTAGAAAATACTTTAACTCCACATGAAATTTCCATCCTTAATTCCATAGCTAGAGTCCTTAGGAGCCTTGTATATGCACTCAAAAACTGATCAAGACTAACTGCTAACTATTTAACTGTCATTTCTTCATAAGTTTGATGCCTAAATTCTTTGCTCAGAGTGTTTGACATATGACAGTTGTGAAGAGCTACTGAAAATTGTGGGAGGAGAGTTGTTTTCTTCTAACATTGAAGAAGAATCTGGTTTCAAACACAGTAAAAAGCAGGAGCAGTACCTTTTTTTTTAATGAACAAAAGCTCTGTCAGGTGATGTTTTGCCCCTTGATACAACAAGGTAAAGGATGAAACCAAAACAAAATATATTGGCTTTCATTCTTTTTAATTTGGAATAAATGTGCATTCATAAATTAGTCTATTAACAATAATCTTAGCCTGTTGATGCAGAATGTTCCCAGACTTCTTCCTCATTGCTCTCTGTTTATGGTTGCAAAACAATACAAAAATGCAAAGTCTTCTCAGCACATGCCATGGTGCTTCACCAGTTTGGGAAATATATATTCTTTTTACTTAAGGTTATCTAGATGAAATTCTTCACCTTCTGTGCGGCAATATTCAAGTTTCATTCTACTTTAGTCCTTGGAGCACAACCAGAAGTCTGATTGTTCTGTAATTGGATCTTGAGATGGAATTAATTCCACCTCTTTTACTGGTCCAGAAGTTAGACAGCCACTTGAAGTTATTTCATGGATAATCAGTGGAAGGAGAAGGAGGTCTCCAGAGGAAAATTCATCCCATTTTGAGATAGCTATTTAAAGAAAATTCAAGTTGCTAAGCAACCTCATCTGGATTTTTTTCTTTCTCTTGCTGACTATGGAGGGAACCCTGCTGAGAAACTCAACCATTTTCCTAACTTCTAACTGCTTATATTAGGTGAGATGAATCCTCTCCTCTAGGTCCAAGAGTTCTGAAAAGACTATGATCCATGATGCTAATTATTCAAGGTAGATAATTTCCCCAGACTTGTTACTTAAGTATGTTCCTAGCCATCATGATAGAGAGGAAAGAATGAAAGTGCAACTGAAAAAAGAAGTCAAGAAAGATTTTAGCGGGTTATTATTTATCAAAACACATGATGGTAAGTTTTATCTCAGAGCTTGGCTTTGCCATACTGATGAATTATGAGAAGACATCTATCTAAATAACAGAAATGTAGCAATACTGAGAGAATAAACTATGCTATTAAATAGTTTAACCTGGTCAAATCAGTTCGTTCTAGTGAGGTCATAGATAGATTTTACTAGACATGCATGCATAGGAGGTATGCAGATGATTGAGATTTTTCTAATTAAAAATATTATAGAGTAGAAAAACAAGCAAAGCATTGAAACAACAATACCGTGTTTATTCCTCTTGATTTTTTTTTTATTAGCTTTTTTGGCCATAATTTTATTTTAATTTTTTTTAAAGCCACTCCCAACTACCTGAAAAATTCTCTTTCAATCAACTCTAATAGCATTGCTCTCTGATGGGAGAAGGGAAGAAAGGAAATTAATAATGTGCTCTCATGTTTACATTTATATTCTTTTATTATGGAAATCCTATGCCTTCTTTTATGGGACTGTAAACTATAGAGTGCTTGGTTTCCTGGACTTTATTTTCATAAAGCTTTGATTGATTTAATGTGATTTATTTTAAGTAGTAAAAATATGTGGCTTCAAGTACCATGGAATCATTTTTTCCCTAACATACATGTATTTTTGGCAAATATTAAACAGAGGAGCACAATTTTTAAAGGAGATCTCACTGTGGGAGGCTCTGTGTAAGTTAAAGTATTCTTTACAAATACCACAGGCGATACTGGCTAAATTATACTGAACTTCTGGATACTACATGAGGTTAATAGAAACCTCATTACCACATTCTATGAGTGTGCACACAGCAACAGGTGAGCTCATAAAGGTTAACATAAAAGTGCTATACATTTTTGTTTGCATATTGTCTTTGCATGACATGAATTCAACACCTTTTCTGCTGTTTTCCAAACACCTTCAGTTAGGGATGAGAAAAAAAAACAAAAAACAAACAGGAGGGAGAATAGATCACAATGAAAATGAAAAGAAAAGGCAAATGAGAGGAAAATACACTAGATAAATGCTTTCAAACATGCAGCCTGATCATCTGGTTATCCTGCTGTCTAATAAAGCATCCAGAATTTATTCAGATTCAGAATATATTCAAAATCCAAAAAGATATTAGCATGTTAGTGAAAAGCAATATACAGTGCTCAAAGAATGCATTTTAAGAGGCACAGAAAAACTCAAGCTTCAAAATATCATCCTGGAATGAATAGGCATCCTCTTCAGATAGAGGCCAGATGGAGTATTGGAGTACTTTGTTTCTGAGTCCTCCCAAACAACAAAATATTCAAATTTCTTTAGCAGACATACAACATTTAGTTTAGATGCAGCTGGTTTTTTAAACCTGTGTTTATATGAATCTCCAATACAGTGTTGTCACAATCAGCCTTTACTATTACCGGTTTCTATTTTTGTGGTGAATAGTGGGCTTTTGTAGAACCTGACAACATATTATGCTAGATGCTGCGAAAGCATGCTGTAAGAGGCTCTGTTGCATTACTGAGTGTAGGTTTAGATTGGATATTGGGAAAAACTTTTTATGGAAAGTGTTGTCAAGCACGGGAATAGGTTGCCCCAGGAAGCAGCTTACTCACCATCCCTGTAGATATTTAATCTGTATAGATCTAGTGCTTAGGGACATGGTGTAGTTGTGGATTTGGCAGTGCTGGGTTAATGATTGGACTTGATCTCGGAGGTATCTTCCAACCTAAACTACTCTATGATCCCTTTTTACAGTTTAAATTGTGAGAGTTCTCTTAGTGTGAGTGTAAGGAATGGGAAAGATCAGCATGTATGAAACTGCTGAAATTACTTGTCTCAGTCATATAACAACTTAGGGAATTTCCCTTTGTGTGCTGTGACTTCCCTAAATGATAATGTGGATTTCAGACCGCTTTACAGAAACCTGTTCAAAGCTTAATTGTTTCCATGTTGTCCTGGTTAGTTGGAAGTGAATGTTCAGCTTCTCCTCTTTGACACAGCAACAGAAGTCTAGTGCACTGTCCACCAGTTGAGTAGCAGAAGTTTTCTCTATGGATATATTTTGTGTCTTTATGTTTGATTGTGGGTTTTTTTGACAGAGGGGAGAGTGTTGTTAAGCAAATTTTTTTTATTTTTATTTTTTTTGGTGGCAGTAGTGGTGGATTTTTTTGGGGTTTTTTGCTAGGTTTTGTTGGTTTGTTTTTTGCTGTTGCTGCTATCTTTTTCCAGTACAATTACAAGTACCACCTGTGCCTAAATGAATATATTTTTCCTCATATAATCATACATGATTAGACCTCCATCTGCAAAAATGGAGCATATCTTTGACAATGTTGAGCTGTTTTCCATCTTGTCAGGAGACATTCAGTATTTCCCAGCTCTAACCACTGCATTCAGGTCGGATGACTATTACACACATTGATCGGGAAGGTAAAGTAATGATAAAAGAGTTTTGTTGTCTTGCACATTTTGTCAAGTTGCAAATCACAATACCCACATGAATATATTAAAATCCTACCAATTTCCCATTTCTTTCTCTGTGGGGCTCTTCTGTCTTCAGGAAATATTTATTACTTAATTAAGAGTGCCCAGAAGCATGCACCTACCTGAAGATCAAAACTCATGAGGTTACTGGAATTAAAACACATCCAAAGATGTGAAAGATCTGAAAAGAACCAGAAAAAAATAACTGGTAGCATTTCTGACCGTACTTGTGCACATCCCTTCTAAAATTTTCGAAAAAAATAAAGAAGAACATTTAAAATTAAAGCTACATCATCTGTAGCAGTATGGAAAAATAAATTAATAAATTAACAAACCCAAAACAAAGCAAACAATCTTTCTTGAAAGGGTTAAAGTATGGGAATCAGCAATACAACTCCAAGTAATGTGTTTCAATAATTAAGCTGCCAGTAACATTTTTCCTTGATTTTGTTAGCAAATAATTTCTATCTCTTACAAATAATAGTATATTATTTTCTAATAGCCTTAGTTATTTCTGAAAACTCACTCTGCCTATAATTTTGACTGCAGATGTTGTGGTCAATTAATATTAAGGCTTAAGAATTATTAAGAATTAGTATTGCCCAATTTTCGGTATAAATTTTAAAGCTTCATTATTGTCCAGTTGCTACCAAAAAGCCACCTTCATCATATGCATAGAAGTTGCAGCATTGCCTTGAGGAAAAACTGATGTATTTAGTGTATATGGTGTCAACACGGTGATTCTCTTCCATCCTCTCAAGTCAAGTATGGAGCTGAGGGCACTGTAATAAAAGAAATCTGCAGGTTAGAGGCACTCATAGCTGGTCAAATAGAAAACAGAGCATTTTTATACAGTGGAATAATTTTACTGTTTTAACATAGGGTTTGTTGTCTTTTCTATTGCAAATGTAATTTTCCAAACTTATCCAGTTGTTTATAAAAATGACTCTTAGCAAAATTTGGAGTCTAAGTACTCAACAGAATAAAAGAAATGCCTGTGCTTTAATCTCAGTGTGTTCAGCATTGATATAGTGTACCATTAACAATTCTTTTGCCATAAAATGTGCCGATTCAACCACTGACTTGATCTTACTATACTGCCTGTCACAATTCCTTTCCTCACACATTGACCATGAGATTAGCCCAGTTGCTCTGAGATTACTCAGTTGGTTGGAGCATAGTGCTAATAACACCAGGGTTGTGTTCCAATCTCTGTATGGGCTATTCTCTTAAGAGTTGCATTTGGTGATTCATGTGGGTCCCTTCCAATTCAAAAAATTCTTTGATTCTTTGATTAAAAAAGGAGCAGCCACCCGTTAGGTCCCTTCAAACCAGATCCCTGATATGATCCTGCCTCAACACTTGCTTTTCTCTTACAGCTCTTCTCTTTTCCTCCTTCATCTGAGAAGGTATGAGGGGAATTGCACTCTCTTCTTGTATGTCTAAGCCCTAAGAACCACTCTTTAGTTTGCAAATGGATCTTTTATGGCACATAAAAACATTTGTAGGACTGTTAAAAAGGGGGCTCAATTAAAAGAATTTCATTTGCATAAGTCTGAAGAGCTTGCATTGAAAAATTAATTCTCTCCTGCTAAGCAGCAAAACTAGTGCACCCAAAGGGTCCTTCATGTCAGGAGAAACATATCGACTGTCTATTCTTCAGACCTGTGGCCAGGATCAGTGTGGGGACTAGCTTACCAAGGGCTGCTAGATTTCCCCTAGAATAAGTTACATCCTTTTAAAACTACCTGCTGGGATTTTTTTTCAAGACTCAATTCTCTTTTATCAATTCTAAATTATTTGTCTTATTGTCTTTCAGTTTATATACCTTCTGAAAAGCTTCTTAAAAGATTAAATTGAATTTGTTCCTCTTTCAAGTTAGGGATGCAGTGAAAGTGAGAAAAGAATCAGATAACATTCTACATGCCACTGATTAGCTTTAATATATGTATTATCACCACAGTTTTAACCACGGTGCCATTCTTTTTTTTTTTTTTTTCCTTAAATTCCACCTATGTGCAATTTATCCCAAGGACAAATACCTCTGTTGGCATTAAGGAGAATATAAATCCTAGGGAAATTAGACCACTGATGAAACTCAGTCTGTGTCAAACTGCCTAAAACTGTTTGTGGTACTGTGGAGCAAAACAAGGTCTCCAGGGAAATTTCTCAGTGTGTCAGAAAAGGCATGTGGTCTGTGTGAACTACTGTTCTGGAGACATTAAAGACCTCCAAGATAAATTAATGCAACCCAGACACTATGCCAACCTCTCTGTGATAATTCTGACACATTTCCCTTACCCCAAAGGAGCACCACACTCATTTAGTCAAATGTAATTTCTCCTCTGATTGATAGTTGTTGCATTTAGAGATTAAAAATATCCCAAACCTACAACACTTCAGTTGTTGACATCTTAGCAAAAGCAGCAGGCAGTCATAAAACCTCAGATTTATAGGGCTTCAGGGCAGATTTGCTTTATTCTGACAGTTTCTGTTTCATTCTGTTGTGTTCCTCTATTGCCATAAGGTTTGAGTTCACTAATTAATTTTTAATAAACAAGAAGATTTTAATGCACGAAATGTAAATAATACACACAGGGCAAACAGGAAAATAACTGCCAACAGTTGTCCACATTTTTGTAGAAAATGACATGTTTTTGTTCCTTTTAAACATACTTAAAGAATTGTTTGTTTAGGATTTACTATTAGCATGATTAGTGTTTGCTAATACTGAATATATAGTATAGCTTCTTCCATCTTTCTCGGAATGAATGTATTTTTAGAATTGCAAATCCAAGGATATGAGTTTGGCTTCCAAAAAAAGTAGAGTAACAGCAGATTTTTAATAATTAGACAAGAATTTAATAATACTCCAATTATTTAAAATTGTTTGTCTGTGTGATTTTTCTGAAGTTCAATAATTGCCTTAAAGCGCATACCCAGATTCTGAGTTCTCATCTACTTACTGGTGAAAAATCAATTTTCCATGACTCTTCTCTGTGTAGATTTGGGGATCTAGTAAATAGAGCTGACTCTAATAGTGCTAATATTTCTTAATTTGGGATGGGGGTTTTTTTGCTATCAAAAAATCTTAATTAAAAGCTAGTGAATGATGTGAATGAAAATTACCAAAGTAAAAAAGAATTCTTTTAAAACAACCAATCAGTAATGTGGATTTTTCTTGTTGTTGTTGCCTATGCATGATAGACTATGTGAAATTAAACTGGGTACTGACTGAAGGATTAGTTGGCTCTTACTGTTATATTTTAGTGGTTTTGATTTTTCTGGACTCATGTTAAATAGGAAAATTTTGATATGTCAAAAATTCTCAAAGGACAGGTAAATTAGTTCCTGACAGCTGTACTAATATGATCAAGTTTGTATAGCTTCAGGCTATAAATTAAGCTATCCTTTCAATTCTTTGAAACTGATGTATGATATTATAGAATATTTTTCAAAGCAGCATGAAAAAATAATAAGTATATTCATACTAAATTAATATGATCTATTTAGTATATATTTAAAATTGAACACAAACTTCACATCATGATAGTGTTATTTATGTGTACTGGGTAAGGCATTAAAATAACAGGTTTTTGTTTGACACTGAAAGATTAGCTCATTCTCCTTTTTTTACAAACTAGTGCTGTCAGTATGACATTATCATTGCTTCCCATCTAATTGTTTATTTCAAGATAATAAAGCTCTCTTCTCATATACAAATATGTTATTAATTATTGCCTTTTTGCACACAAAGCAGTCCTTTAACTCAGCATGAGTTTCAAAAGAGGAAATAATGGATGCTAGTGAAGATAGACTGAGCAATGTTGTGTGGGGTGAGCAAGCATGTAATGCTTTCAGATCTCACAGTCAGAAAATTCAGAGCCTTTGCAATGTGTGTGTGAGGGGGTTGTCTGTTTTCCTGTGGCGTTTTTTCAGTCTTCCAGCACTTCAGCAAATCAGGTGGCATGTTTTTAACAGAGTCCAGGGAGACATATGAAGGTATGTAGTGATGCATCCTACAAGATTCAGCTATTTGGCTTCCAGGAGAACCCCTCTCAAGATGCAAATCTTCATAAAAACAAGAAAGGAAAACAAATAACTCATCAAGATCATAAGGTGAATACAGCAAACACAATGAGCAGAGAGCTGTCAGAAAGGCCAAATTTCACACTAGGCAAAGAAAGCAGTCCATACACTTCAAGAAGCTTTATTTTATTTATGAATTAGTGAAAACTTGATGCTTAGACATCAAACTTTAAAGAGGCAACTTAACACCCAGTTCTTCCCTGAATACCTGCTGGTTAATGCTTTATCACCTAAGCACATTAGCACTTTGTGGCATTGCCATGGACTATAAGGTGATAAAAGAAGTGAATTCCCCAGTAGAAAAGTTAGAAACTTTCTCTAATGCTTTGGTGTGTACTGTGACTGCATCATGCAGAGCAGTTTCAGATTCCTTAAAATATAAGCGTTGCTCCCCTTTGCTTCCCAATTGTGATCACATTCTTGTACTAAATCCTTCTTCAAACCACCCCATCTTTTTACCCAGCACTGGAGCACTTCATCTATAATGTTCCTTACGTCAGGAAAGTAAGTCCTGATAAACCATAATGATAGCTGCTAAAATGTCAATAATGGATAGAGTGCATGATTTTTGTGACAATGGGAAACTCAGTGCCTCTTTTTGGGAGAGAAACAGAAATCTATGCTTAACTTTGCTTGTTTTTTCATTCTGAAATAAACTAAGTTGATGTATGTTTTCTCTTATTTTATCGTTACATAAGGACAACTGCATGTAGAACAAGAGTGTTTCAAAGCTTATTACTGTATGAGGCAGAAAATACACAAAATTCAAGAGGTTTAGTCCCTTGTCCATGGTTTATTGGCATCCTGATGCCGGTTGGGGTAGTCATGTCTGCTACAGCTTGTCTGGGTGTTTCAGTGTTATCCTTTGCAAGTGAATCAGCAGTGCAGTACGTTTATACCAGTTCCAAGGCTTCCCAGACACAGCCAAACTGCTGTTGTATGGTGAGTGGCTTGTCTGACTATGGATGGTATGTGTCATGTTTATCAGTTCTGCCAAGTGCACAAGAGCTGTGTGTTAGCAGTTTCCTAATCATGAGCAAAACTATGGGAGTTTAATTCGCTTAGGTAGGAGAATTTATACAATGCTTTCTACCAAAAGGACACCCAAATAAGTACTTTTTTACCGTCAAAAAGTAATCTAAAATTTGATTATATTGATGGGAAATTTAAATTATGAGCCAAACAAGAACTTTTTTCTTTTAAATTAATTTTTTAAAATTATTTAACAAAATAATACTGCTAATTTTTAAAGTTATTTTTTGTTTCCTACATTTTGAATTTTTCTTAAATTAAAACCAAAATAAAAATCAGAATAAGAAGGTAGACACTTTCCATGGAAATTACTTTTGATTTGAAGTAAATATTTTATGTCAGGCAAACTTAACAGAAAACAAAAAAAAAAAAAAGAAAAAAAAAGCTGAAAAAAAGCTGTTCACAGCAAGGAGCCTAAACCAATATATTATATTTGCCCTCACAATGTTCAAAAGTTTTGGTTGTTTAGCACAACCAAACATCAATAGTTAACCTCCACAAATAAATATATAAATACCTTGTTTATGGAGATGCCAAATTCCCTAACATGCTATTAAATAACATGATGCCTTTGCACTGATGCTTCTCTTCCCTCTGGCGTGACATCCCCATGGGCCACTGTTTGTCAATGTCTTTGACAGATGAATCAAGAGATAGGAACATGGGACTCTTCAGGCAGTAAAGCTCTGATTAACCCACAACATCCATGAGTGTTCCCATCTCACTAGCAAACCATTTGTACTCCTTTGCCCCTCTCACAGCATCTGTGACACTGCCTTCAGCAACCATTTCATTAGCCCCGATACCCTATAATCATTTGGGAAATCAGCTGATGGTTTTGTTCTATGGAAAACTCCATCTATTTCACAATAAAATTGCATTTAACTGGGATGGCATTACTGAACTAACAGAACTGGATGTGTCTGCAGGAGAACATCTCTTTGCCTAAATTGCATATAACATCCCAAATATTAGATAACAGAGGTAACTGTTCCCTTACTATGTGGTTACAATGTAAATCACCTTATAAAAGCAATAATGTGCTATCTACATTGAAGAAATACACCTTGTATTTCTAGTGCAGTAATGGAATGTTCAGCCTTTAACTAACAGATAAACCTGAAAATCTAAATCAGATGTAGAAGCTTTTTTTATTTGGTCAGCATGTTTTAATTTTTTCCCAATTATTCTGAGTTAAACAAAAGATCCAGATAATGCAAATAAATCAAAAGCAGTAGGGTTTTTTAATGTTCAGTTTAGCTTAAGTTTCATAACACAAATCCTTAAATTGTGATAAATATTTTATAACAACATTTTCTTCCAAAATGCCTTCTATTTTCATTTCCCTATGATTATAATATTTTCATGGGAAGTTGTCAAAGAAATTTGTAAAAGTCAGAAGTGCATATCTATGCTTTCAAAGAAGAAATTTTTGTAGGAATATAACTGTGGAAAGATTAAGCACTGCACTTTCAGAAAACATAGTTCTAAAATTTATACTAAAAGAAATAACAACACAATAATTGAGTAGCATTAAAATAAATAATAACAACAATAATTTTGATGTTAAAATATTTAAGTTGACTCTAAACTAGCAAAACTCTTTTTCAATGAGGCTAGAAAGGAAAAATTGTAATGAGTGTGTCATGAGAAGGCCAGAAAAACATTTACATTTTTAATGTAAATAAAACATTTTAATGTAAATAAAACATTTTTAATGTAGTAATGCATTTTTTTTAAGATCACTTTTAATTTTGAAAATCTTCTGAAGGACATTTAAACTTTCTGACTGAAATTCTAATTCCACCAGAGCTCAGAACAAATCATATGACTGTTATGGAGCCAAGTTTTCACCTCTATTGTATAAACCTCCAATTTTTCAAGGATGTTTTGGGGTTTCATTCACTTGAATTCCAGTTTATTGTTATCAAGTGATTTTAACATTCTTTAAACATGTGGATCATATGTTGCCACAGGACAGGTTCTCTCGATTTGGAAATACATTAAATATAGCCTATTTTTATCTGAAGTTATTTTTTCCCCAAATTTTTTTTTCCTTCGTTCTGTTTTTTTTTTTTTCTCTAGAGTCAACTGTGTAGCCAATGGGTTTAAATGGAAGGAGTTGCAGTTTCTAAAAATGCTCCTCCAAAAAAGATAATTTTTTTGGATGAGGAACTATAAGAGAGAAGTGGGCTACCTTATATATGAGTAACATTTTTAATCTCAAATGTTAGACTTCTAAGATAAGCTGTTTCTTTGACTTTGTGAGATGACTCAGTTCTACAAAGTTATATGTAACCTTCACAAGCTGATATCCTTGAAGACTTATTCTCTACCTTATATTTCAAATTCTTAAATAAGATCCATTTATTCTTCAGTAAGAATTTGGTGGGGAAAATTAGCATCTTTACATATTCAGTCACCAGACCAAATTCTGAATGTCAAGGGCAGTTTCAATCGTTGTGACTGAGCTGCATTCTTAAGAAATATGTCTAATATTTTCTCTGTTTCTCACCTACATAATTTCCAGCTGCAAACAATAGTTGCATATATCATAAAATCTGGTCTTTATGTTTTCTACAATTTTTACTACTCCACTAACATCAGGATATGCATCTGAGCATTTTCATTCAGAAGAGACAATCCTTGTAGGCAGTTCATGATTTTTTTCATGTAAATCATGACTTTAAAAAAATATGATTACTTTGGGACAGTTTACATACAGGTAGATGAATTTGATGCAAGTTTTTATAGTTTCTGTGTTATACTGATTATTAAGGATTGCACAAGTTGACAGATTTCTTTGCCTCTCCTTCCTCATCAAAAGTTGAATCCTGTTTTTTGTTGTGTTTTCTTTTAGTTTTGGATATCTATTTAAACATCTGTCTCAGTATTTTGAATGAAATTCACCATATGCTTCTTTCAGACACTGGGACATTAGAAATGCAGCACTGAACAGAACATATCCTGTTATATTGTAAAATAGAATTCAAAATGTCAGTTTACTCAGTCAGGTGAAAGTAATCCTATTCAGGGAACCAATTAGAAGGGTTTACAGCTATTAGTTGTCTCAGGTCAGGATGATTGAAGAAAGAATCCTATTTATTTAAATAAGTATGGAGCATTATGATTATCTGTACTGCCACAGTTTAAGACTTTATAGTAATTTGACAAAACGGCTTTAAAAATTACTCCCCTATGCCAAATTATTTTATGTATGGTAGAAAAAAAAAATTCTTGCTTGAACAGAAGTTACTTGGCCCTATGGAATTCCAGACTTCCTTGTATTTTGTTCCTATCTTAACCTACTTTCCCCTCATCCTTCTCATTTCTTCTTCTGCTTGAGCTCTCTTCAAACTCAAATGTGAGTACAGGACAAAGCTGACAGCCTGCCTTTTGTACAGCACCCTCTCATAACTGAATGTGTTTCATAGTAGTATTTTCAGCTTGTTTCAGCTGCTATTTAAGCAAACCTGTAATGCTCAACTTCTGGTTGTTTAGGTGACAGTAAATGGCCCTCATCTTTTTGAGAGAAGGGGATAAATACAAGTTGGAAGTATAATAAAAGTCAAGAAAAAGGTGACACAGAAATACTTTCTTCTCATTAATACAGTGCTGAATCTCTTACCTCAGAATAATTCTGCTTTTTGCATAACTAAAATATAAAGTTTTGTATTTCTTTTTTAGTTCAAAGGAATCAAGTTGGAAAAAAATCCAACAAAAAAACCAAAAAAACCCCAAAAACAAACAAAAAAACCACCTCAGTGAAAGCAAAGGTGCTTGTTGCTTTTATCTGAGTTACTAGTGGACGTTAAAGTCTTGAAGGAGAAAAGACTTTACTATGACGTGTTTACTCAGGTGAAAATTACAAGCTACCTTGTCTTGTCCTCACATTACTTGAACCCTGTGGTGAAGCCACATAGTGCTTGCTGCAAGGCAAGCAGGGAGAAAGTAAGGACACAACAATTCATCACATTATATTTTATTCTGTAAAATATGGAAATAATGATGCAGACAATAGAAAGCCTGATGGAGGGAAATGAAGAATTTTTTAGGTTAGGCATTTTGAGATGCCTATGCTTCTGCAATTATGTTCAATTCATCCTACAGAGTCTGGCTTTCCCTGTATTTAATAGCTTGGTGAATTTTTTTCTATTTTTAATCTAAAAGAAGTGATTCCAAAAAACTGACTAGCTGTTTTTCCAGCTGACTTTCTTCTAATATCTTTGTCTTGCAAGGAGAATAAAGCATTATGTGCTTGTAGAGTAAAAGAATCAGCAAGAAACTTCAGTTTAAATAACTTATCATGACGATTTCCAGCAATCCACATATTAATTACTTTTGACCCCAGACCGCTTCAGCATTTGTATTCTTATATATATATATATATATTTGTTTGTTTATAAATCAATTCCCATTAATCTAATTAGAAGCTCAGAAGGCCTTTCCACCTGAAAAAGAAAACAAAAAGCCATAAGGAAATACTAATGACAAGGCAGTGTTTTGTGGAATTCTTGATCACCATGGCTTGACGGAAAAGAACAGTCCAAGTATATCTACATAAATGGCAAATTTTATGACACTGCCAAGTAACTGTTCATTTTTTGATTAACATCACTTAGTTGAAAAGGTTTCTCTCATTTATATTCAATTATCAACAGAGACAGCTATTTCAGGAAATAGTAAAAGGCAAAGAATAGAGGAATTTTCATTTTCCTAAACTCAACAAAGAAGGCAGAGAGGTCACACATGCCTAGTTCTTCCCATGCAGGGAAAGTACTGCAACTATTTAAATCAAGTTCCTAGTAGGCAATAGATGAAAGAAATATTTGTTGAAGAGAGAGAAATATAAAGGGGAGGAGGAAACATTTATTTTAAATTACACCTAGGTATTATTTTTCTTAAGACTCTTCTAAATTGTTTTCCTTCTGATTTTTCTAGTCTAGTGAAAAAACAAGAAGCAAATAACTGACAAAGCAGAGGAAACAAAATGCATTATTTTGCATTTTATATCTTTGCTTTATAAAATCTATAGTATGTCCTAACCTTAATACAAACTAAAAAACAATAATGATTTTGTCCCCTCTATTAAAGGGAGGCGAGGATAAAGAAGACTTGTAGAATCTTCATCTTGTCATGCATTTTTGATCCAATTCCTCTGTAATCAGTAGCAGCCTTCTCTTGACATCAGTGAAAGCTGAAGTATGCCTTGGTCAGATACCTAATTAAATTCCCATTGTACCTGGCCTTTGCCCTCCAGCATTTTCACTTTACTTCTTTTCAGCATCAATGCCACTCTATTAAAATGATCTTAAATGTAAGGGTTTGGTCAGCTAGGAACACAGAGTCATAAAAAAAGTGCATGTTACTGCAGGAAGTGATTTAATCAGCAGCATTGCCCATCACACAATTTCAAAGATCAGAACGCAGAAAATTTTGGAAGACTTCTAAACAGAATATATATAATTAATTAGAAGGTGTTTTGGGAAAGACTTTCATTAGAGAAATGCTAATTCAGCTGATGAGTCACTGTTCTACATGGCTTATGTGTTTTGTTTGTTTGTTTGTTTGTTTTCCCTTGGTTTGTTTGGTTTTTTGGGACTTTTTTTTGCATTTATTTTTTGCTGCAATTCTCACACCTGATTTATCCATACATTTCTAATCATCCTTTCTTCCCTCTAATGCCTTTATTTTCTTCTGTCTCAAGCACTTTCGTCCACTGACCTCTTTAATGGTAATTCTGTCTTGCTATTTTTTTAGCCATCTTGTGTCTCTTTACTCTTCCACCAGTAAAATCAGTGGATACACTATATTTTGCAGTTTCTCTTCTCACATTCTTCTTTATTTGAAAGCTTGTCCTGTACTATTCTTATGTACCCAGAGTGTTCTTATTTTCTGTTGACACCAACATCATGAATGGCAATCAGTTCCATCCGTATATCATCATCAATTCATAAATTTATTAATCTTGCATTTCTTTCTGTATAATGCCTCTGAAACAACTCCTTTGATAGTTTTCTGCATAGCTGAACTCCTGTCTAGGTACTGCAAAACTATACCACCTACACTTGATCATTCTTTTTCCTCCTGGGATTTATATAAAATCCTGATGTAAAGTTTACTTATATTCTCTGTTACCAAGGCCATAAATGCTTCCTTGTTTTCATCTTCTTCCTCAGATGTACCTTTCTTTAACTTGCCTAAAAAGGCATTACTTTTAAGGACATCAACCACAATTTCTCACTCTACTTACTGTTCTTTATTCCCTACCAAAAATTATCTGGAACATATTATAAGATAAAACATTAACTCCCATTGATTTCTGGCTTAACATTGAGATAAACAGTTTCAGTACTCTTTAAGTGCAAGTCCATGTGTTGCATTGTTATTTGCATTATTATTTGTCAAAAACCAAATTGTTTTCAATTGCTTTTGTTTTCATTTGTAAAAAATTTCTCCAGGAAATTTGACATTATTTAGATGGTTAATGTTTCAAAATCATTGACTGCCAGGGTAGCACGTATCTATAATTTCTATCTTATTCTTCTCATACTTCTTGTTTAAAGACTGGAATGCAAGCTCTGTGGTCTGTGGTACACAAGTTTTTAATCATGCTACATCAGCACAGCTCTGCATCCTGTGATGCTGGTTCAGGGTTGTGACATTTAAGTACCAAAATCAATTATAAAGAGTCAACAGAAATAGAAGACCTTTTTTCCTTTTTTTTTTTCCTCTTTTTTTTTTTTTTTCTTTATACTCACCAATATCCTTGATGACTTTCATGACAGCATGATAGCCAACCTGTTGGGAAGTGGAAACCCAGGCGTTTTAGTTCCTAGAATAAGAACCAAGGAAAAGCCCTAGTGTATGAGACTACCTTGCACAAATCCTATCACTCTGCTGCAGTATGCATTTCTTTTAATCAGTGGGAACTTTTTCCACACTCCAGATTTATACTGCTTCACAGTTTTATCTTTTGGATTCTATGTGACAGTGAGGATTATTTGCAGGCACTTTGCTGGCAATCTTCAGATGGACTAGTTTTCTCTGAAAATCACAACATCTACTAGAAGGGGCCTTCTGAAATACTCCCTTCAGCCCAGGAAACCTCCTTTCCCCTGTTTTTGTTTTAATAAAAATGTCCTCTTTCACAAGGGAAGACTTCCAAATATCATTCTAAAAGCCTGGTGCTGGTGAATATGGTTGTTTAATCTGTACTTGTCATTTGAACAAACATTATTTCCCTGTTAAGTGGTATCAACAAGATATTTGAATAGCAGAAAACAAATTGTGGATGGAATTTCAATTATTGTTTTATTAATAAAATTACATATTTCATGATAAACAACCAAATTACTCCTTCATATCTGAAGCTGTTAAATGTTAAAGTATGCGTTTCAAGAGAATTGTCTTTTGTGGAACATTTTGAACTATAGTCCTAAGTAGACATATTGAGACAGTGAATTGCCAAAACTTGTGCAAATCACATCAAAGAGCAGACAAGTAAATCAAAATTAAAACGAGGAAGAACCTAGTCTGGGGACAAATATATATGATTTCTTTCAATATTGAGTTTACAGAGGAATAAATTAGCCTTCATTTAGATCAAAAAGCTATTCCATTGGTAAGAAAGATGGGCAAGATTACCCTGTAACTTCTGTTCATATTACTGAAACAAATGTCAAGGTGTTTTACAAAATTTCATTGATCTGAAATATATTAGAAGGATCTATCACCTTTTGTGGAATCAATAGCCTTGGAAAACATTTGAAAAGTCTTTTGGCTGTTCTGTGAGTTTTTAAAATCTCATTTAAAAAGCACTATCATTGGACCTATCACTAAATTTTAGTCTTGTCACTGTGGTCAAGGGCGTGAAGCTTCAGAAGGAATTTGAAAGTCAAATCAAGATTAAGAATTAGATGGAAAGTTGTTTTTATTTGACTTCAATTCTAACTAACATCTAGATCTCATGTCAATACATAATATAAGGCTTATTTTCTCCACCAGTGAAGAGCTTATGACTTTCATTACTTTCATGACATTTCAAAGCTCTAAAGTTAAGAACACTTATAAATATATATGTCCTCATGAGACACTCTTTCCAAACTAGAAAATAAATATTTCTCATTTCCAATTCAAATGACCATCAAACTATAAAACATCTCCATGTCGTCTAGTCTTATCTTTGAATGTTAATTCCATTCTCCAGAAGTCTGAAAGAAGTTCATAATAAAGACTTAGATATATTGACTTGTTTTCTATAGTTGAAGTACTTTAAAAATGCCTACAAGATACTGAATTGCAATTCCTATTTTCAGGAAATTATATGGTACTTGGAAGATCAAGACTACAGTTTTTTCTGACTACATAGATGACTGCAACTAACACATAGATACCTTAGGAAAAACACAAAAATATTCTCTATGACAATGAAAAACAAATGATACCATATTTGAAAAACAATATTCAAAATTATTAAGATCAAGTCAAGCTAATTGCATCATAAAAATATTTGTGCATGGAATGAGACCATTTTTCTGTTTTACATATGCATCTTATTTTATAGAAACAGAACTTGTGTGGTCCCAGAGTGCGAGGGATTGACCCCAGCTAGCAACTAAGCACCCACCAGACAATTGTCCACTCCCCACTGCCAGGATAATGGGGAAGAGAATTTGAAGGGCAAATGCAAGAAAAAAATATCACAGATTAAGGTAAAGGCAGTTTAATAAGTGATTAAAAAAAAAAATAACTCAAATTCCAAAAGGTGATGCAAATGCAATTGCAAACCACTTCTTGCCAGCAGATTGATGGCATCCTGTCTGTGAATAATGGCTACTTTGGAAAAACAGCCTCCCTCCCAAGTTTTATAAGTGAGCATGAAGTTATATGGTATGGTATATCCCTTTGGTATGTTTGGGTTCATTGTTCAGCTCCTTCTCCTCCTAAGCTCTGGCTGATACACATCCTGCTTCCTGGAGTGGGCTGCAGAATGAGAAACAGAGAAGGCCTTGATGCTGTGCAAGCCATGTTCAGCAATAATTAAAACAGGTATGCTGTCAACCCTCTTTTACTCACAAATCTAAAACACAGGACTGTAGAGGTGTTAAAGAAAACTACTTCTATCCCAATCAGACTCAGTACACAGACATCCCATAACAAATGAACAAATGCTGCAAATAAATAAAAAATCAAAATTAATTGTTAAGAGGTAAGGTTCTTTTGTACATTTTCTTCTGCTAAGATAATGGTGTTCTTATTGTCATTAATTCAAGTTAGGAGGAAAGAAACGATAAGTATTTAGGAAACCTTAAAATATTTCCCATATAAATGCCACAGTACTCTCAAAATAACCTCATGCTAATACAGACATTTCTCCAGAACTAAGGGTTGCCCTAAAAGGGAGATTCATCTCTTGGGTAAATGTTGTCAGTGCAGTCACTTAGATTTTCTTGTAAAAATAATGCAGATAAGAATGCAGTTCTGAAACACAATTGACTGCCAATTAACCAGTTGAAAAATAGTCTGACCTTCTGGTGATTAGCTGTCTGTGGCTTCTGGATTACTCTTTAGAAGGTGTAAGAGATACATCCATGTGTAGAACCACAACCAATTCTTTTGAAAGACATGTCTGTTCCCCTTAGAACCTGTGTCCTAGTATTGTTTATCTGCTGAGATTTAGGCTGCCTGTGATGCCAGAAAAGTTATATTTCCTATGACGGAATGCACCACCACTAAAATGAATGACAATGACCATCTTAGACGAGTACAGAGAAAATTGAAATACAAGCTCTGCTCTGGGTGGGACAGGAACCACTGGTGTAGGGACACAGGCTGGGGACTGCCTGGCAGGCAGCAGCTCTGCAGGGAGGGATCCCAGGGCCTTAGCAAACACAAACTGAGTGTAAGCCAGCTGTGTGCCCTGGCAGCCTGGAGATATTCACAGGAGCACAGACAGGGCACCTAAGGGAGGAATTATTGCCCTCTGCTTGACACTTGTTAGATTCCATCTGAATACTGTGTCTAGTCTAAACTATCAAGAAAAGTATGATAAAAAACCTATGTATTCTACATCCAATATTCAATATTTTTCTATTGGTCCATTAAATTTCTAATTGTCTGTTTGGGAATTTTTGTATCTAATGACTTCTTTCCTAACCCTTAAGGAGGCCTCTGAAAGATTTTAGGCATATTAGCAAATGAAGATCTACAGCTCTTTAGGTAAAATTTAATGACATAATAATTATTTTTCTTAGCATGGAAAAACTGCTCATGGTCATCAATGAAGAGAGATCTAGGATCCTTTCATTCACGACAAATCAGAAAAATATAAACAAAAATAGCATTTGTAGTGAACCAGCCTGAGACTTTGATCAGTTTTTGCAATACAAGTAGAGCTAAGAGTCCTTTATAGGCAGCCAAAGCAGCTTCACTGAAGAGGAATGCATCATTCATTTATATGTGCTAAATTATAGAGGTATTTGGAACATGGGTATCTTCATAAAATCCTTGCATGCTCTGCAGCTCAATGTCTGTGAATATTTTATAAAAGTAGACAATAAAACTGCTATTTCCTATTGCTTAACTTCTCAACCACACCCACTGGTGCTGTGGAATATGTTCTGTCACTACATGAACACATGGGAGTAAAGGCAGTCTGGATAATTTGGATTCGTCAGGGTTTGTCATGGTTGTATGAGCATAAGTTCTTGCAGAAGGATAATTGGCTAATTTTGTCTCCTGCTAATTTCTTTCTCCCTTTTTTGTTTCCATGGAAAGGTCAGGTAGACTAGATATCCTTATTAGAAGTAGTTGCCTGTTGCTTATCGACAGCAGTGTGCATCCATTCTGTCTCCTGTTTCCACCTCAATCATTTGTTCCTTCCTGCAGACAAAAATTCCTTTTCTTTGCAGTCTGTATTCACAGAAGAAAGAATAAGAACATTTTCCACCGTTTGTCTCATTATAATTTCACTTGTGTCCGGATAAGTAAGAGTCTGGGCAACCTTCATTCCTCCTTTTTTGATTCAGTCAGAGATGTCTTTTGAGTTAGGCTTGTATGAAGATACTAACTGGTTGATAATTTTTTTAAGATAAAGAGTGTTTCATTAAAAAATGTAATTTGTGAAACTCTATTCTCTCATCAGAACAAAAACCTTTGAAATTTAAAGGACAGACCAAAATAGTCTCTTGATTACTTCAAGGCTCCAGGGAGTTGCCTGGGGTATTTCATAACCCAGAGAAATCTTTTTGTTATTATGTCTGCAGACTCACAATTCTCTTCCAAGGCTCATTTCATCATCTTCCAGAACTGTTATACCTGCCTTTGTTATCTAAGTAGCACTGTAGTGAAACTTATATTTAAAATATCTCAACATTAATTGAGTTCTGAGTTTTGATAATCTTCAGTACAGCACTGAATGCGATATGTCTGACTCTCTGCCACATGTTCTGTAAATGGTACTGAAGTAGATTTTTAAGGACTAGATATTTAAGATAAGAGGCTTTTGCAGGTGTCCAGTTTATTTTTATCTTTTTACACACTTGTAAAGCTATTTATTCTCTTCAGCAATTAAGAAGGTTGTTTCATTCATTGTTCTCCCAAAGAAGGCCTCTGAATTCATTAATGCCATGTTCATATATTTTAACATTCTGTTGGAAAATTAATTATTTTTTATATGCAAAAATCTGTATAGTTTCTGTCTTATCACCCAATTAATAACTCAACTCAAGCAAACAGCATCTCATAATGATTTCATTTCATATTAATAATTGCTTTACTTTTTGCAGGGGTTTTTATTTTACTCCAATAAATGTCAGAATTTCAAGAAAATTTCTTTATAATACACTCTTAATATCTTCTCATTATAGAACTATCTACATTTATTTAAAATACAAATTCTGGCAGATGTTTCTTAGCCTCAACAGCTGTGACAAACCTTCTTTGGCTCACCAAAAAAAATTTGAAATAAACCCAACACTCACTATCCAGAAATTCCTGTATTAACTCCAATATAGAGTAGATAATAAATGGCATATTGTAGTGATGAGAAAACTGAGACATTGGTTACTTTTAGTCATTTGAAGTCTTTCAACTCTTTCTAGGAAAATTAAAGTGTTCAGGTAGATTAAAATTGGCAAATTGCAATTTGGCTTATAGATTCCAAGCTACATTTTGTTTTCCCAGGTATTTTAGTATATAAAATGGCAGTTATTGTTTTGCATTTTCTACTTTCAGACTCAATACTTTGTTCAACACATTGGAGGGGTGAGTGGCACCCAAAAATGGAAAGACAAGCTGTAGCCAGCCTGTGAGTGTGCTTCAATCAGCAAGTAATTAACTTGGAAAAGTATTTTGGCACAATTTTACTTACTAGGAAAATAGGGGGACTGGAAAAAAATTAAAAAAACTTCATCGGGGTGGAAGTACTGTAGCTGTTAAGAAATCTTTAGCTGAGATTATAACTTAAATTACTGCTTCCTGTGGTTTTGTAAAGTATCTTTGTGATTTTAGTTACTTAATATGACTTCATAGTTTCTGAATGACCCAGCTGTGGTTTATAATAATATTAAGTCCTCACATTTCAATCTTTAAAAAGCACATACAAAAAATCAGATTTCTTTGTATTCATTTACTCAGAGAATTAGACTTTGTTGTTGTTTCTTGAAGCCAGCCTGGTTTTGTTGTTATAAATTTCTCACTCTGCTCTGCCTAGCCAGAATTTGGGATGCTAATTTTTTTCCAGCTTTTTCTTTTGCCTTAAGCTTCTATATCCTGCAGCAGAGCTCAAAAGGGAGGAGAAATTATGTACTGGTTTGTCATACCAAAGAACAATGGAGTAGTTTTGAATTTTAGTCTTTTTTTTCCCCTCTTAGACCATCTGACCCTATATGAATTACCTACAAAAGTGATAGGAATACATTGGGTATCATTTTCGGTATAATGTGCAAATGGAGGTCAGAGAATAACAGATATCCATAGAGTAACATAAAGTATGTGTTTACTTTTTACAAGGCTGTGTATATCTTCCATTATTATTTATTAACACCACTTTATAAAGTTTCTTGCTGTTTACTCTTTGGATTCCTTTTGACCCAAACATTAATCTCTGTAACATGAGTTATTTACAATAATCTCTGTCATAGCCTAGAGTATATTTAGAATTTCTTTCTGTAATGAAATTATATCTTTCTGTTGCTTTTTGAACTACTAAAAGACAGTTGTACAAAGACCTGATCAACCTCTCTTCCCATTTCAATTAACAACGTAATAAATAGTGCCTTCCTGACTTTGAAATCTGACATGTAAACCTGGGGAGGTGTAACTGTTGCCACATACCCCTCTGATGCCCAATCCCACCTCAGTGATATCCTTTGCCAATTTTTCTACTACTGTTTTAGTAGTATTTAGTTCAGCAATTCAAGTTTGGGATGTTAAAATGGAAATGCATACCAAAATTAAATAAGAACTTACTTTGAGACCATTTGTTGATTTTTATACACAGTTCAACACAACTCTTCAGTTCATCCTTCATCTTAAGTGACCAGGCTATGCAGAGGGCAACAGTGAAATGCTTAACAAAGAGCCTTGAGGGCTGAACTAGATTTAGGCTTTTGGTCATTATTTCATACCTGTTGTGCAAAGGCATCAAAGAGGTTTCTTCTATAATGAGATTGGTTTAGGAAGGAAATATAGGTAATATGTACAATGGCATGCTTAAAAAACTCCAGTATGTATGTCCATACAGTCATGTTCATGTAAATGTGAGAGTCTTCTTTAAAAATGCTTCCATGTGTTTTTAATATTTTTTTTACTGAGAGTTAAGATATATAAAATATAATCTGCTTCCAGTTTTGACATCTTATGGGAAAGAAAAAGTCCTGGATTGCTTTTGTTAAAAATACCTAAAACCTCACTGAATAGTTGGTGTTACAAAACTCCTTTGATTTTACACTTCCCTTTCACAGTGTGTGGCTCTGTACTCTATTTCACAGGGCAATGCTCTGTTGAAAGCTGTCACTCCAAGAAGCAGTGTGATAGTTGTCAGTGATATCCAAAGAAGACTGAATTATATATACATATTTTTTTTTTTTTCAGTATGTCCTTAACACATCGACTTTCCTGGCTGTGGGAGCTCAGTAAAAAGAGAATCAGCATAAGGTGAAGCATATCTCCTGCTGGGTGGCCAAACTGCATGAAATCTCATGCTTCATTAATGGTGCTTCTCATACCAGCTGGTCAATGGATCATGAAAATGAATCAGAAGTATAATGGGGACTTTTTTTCCAGTTGTAGCAGTCATAAAAAATTATGAACTCCTGTCTCCTACTCTTTCAATATATAATGATTTCATTGTTTTTGCTTTAGCCATCAGAGAAACACGACATAATGTTTAGAGTTGAGGAAGTGAGGAAAGCACTAGGAACCTGTGTATTTAACAGGTTTCTTATTTTAGTTAGATACTTATCCTGTCTGTGCTTCATTTTCTAATGCAAACATGACATTCTATATTATAATATAGAAATAAAATTCTTCCAGTCATACCCCACCACAAAGGTTTAATCTCTTCCCAAACTTAAGGCAAGGATTTATGGTGTCTCTCTGGTTTTCCCATTTAAAGGAAAGGAAAAAGAGGCTTTAGAGGAGCCAGGATTTTAAAGGTGAATAGTGACTTCCTGAAAATCTGTTTTTTTCAATTATTTTCAGGTATATGGAAATTGGGAAATAATAAAAAAAGTGCTATTTATGCAAAAACAGAAGAATATAGTACTTCCTTATATATCTTAAATGGCTGTTTTTCCTGCAGTCTTTTGCTTGATGATCTTCTCAAGCAAGAGGACTATGCTTCTGCCAGTATCGGTCCAGATTTAAGTAAGTTGTCTTCAAATACTGTCCTTTTCTTAACACCCAAAATTTGGGATCAATTGGCTCCACCAGAAAAGAATCATCAGAGAAAGAATGCAGCTTTTATTTGTGGCATTAGCTTCTTTTTTTTCTATAACTAGTCAACATAGCTATACATGCATATCAGCCCAGTCTTTCTGTTGTCTCAATTGTTCTACTGCAGGAATTACATTATGTTTACTTTCTGATGGCACAGCCTGGCCTTTCAGAGAGTAGGGTTATATGAAATTAAGGCTTTCACCATAGTAGTGAGTGTGTTTAGCCCAACAAATTCTGTGAAGCACTGCCTCGCAAAGAGATGGGAGCTGGACTGCACATGGCCATATGTACTGGCCTATGAAGAGTTTGGTCTGGGATGAACTATCATTTGAATTTAGTGTGCCATGCAGATAAGTGGGAAACAAAATCAGTTCTAACATTCAAGAAATTGAGACATTAAAGAAAAGTTTTGCAATTTCTGGACAGTGCAGAGGTTGTTTTTATTTTCTGGAAAAAGGAGAGAGGAATCAACTAATTATGTTTTAAGCACCAACCAATTGATTTTTTTCTTTTTTTCTTTTTTTCTTTTTTTTTTTCCTCAGTATTCCTTCAGAGCTTCTTTCTGGTGATCACACTTCAGTCCTACTTAATCCTCTACGCTCTAGTGAATTCAATTTCTGGAGTACGATTTGGAGTTTCAGATATTACAAGGATCCCTTGTCTGAAATCAGCAAAGAAAATGTCTGTCACAAAAGAAGGAATAGCTTTTATTCACTTTTTCTTTTCTTAACTTCAGCTGTGTATATCTAAAAATTACAAACACTGAATAATCTATGCTATTGTTCTTTTCTACCCTCCTCTGCTTCCTTAGCTCTGAAGGAAAGGTTATATCTTGTCTACTGAGATTATGTTTATCAGTCTACATTGTATTTGGATTAACATAGATGTGGCTTTTTTCCTTTGGTTAGAATAGATGTGCAGCCTGCTGTTTGTTTTGATTCATCCTTTTCCTCTGTTCACTGGAAAGGTCTGAATCTTATCATTTACCTTCCATACTAATGTAACAGCTTTTCAGCCTAGTAATCAAATACTTGACTGAACATGGCGTATTCTTGTCTGTATCTTACATGAAATATAAAAAGCTGCGTAACTACAGGCCAAGAATATCTTTCACATTGTTAATTCTTATCAGACCCTACAGATCTTTATAAGACTGAGTTCTGCACTCAGAATCATATACTGAAAATGAAAGCACCGGTTAATGTACTTTCCAGTTTTTATTGTGAATGAAGAAAATAATAGGCAATATACTTCAAAGATTCACATTGTCAAAGATCAGCAGAAATTTTTATGTCCAGCTGATAAGGAATAGAAAATCTACCTTTTAACTTTGAAATTAACTTGGAGACCTACATCTTCTCTCTGCTTTTTTGTTACTACATTATAAAAAAGAAGCAGTCAAAGAACGAATCTTTGTAATGAAATAACTCCAGGAATTTCTTTAGCCAGAAGTAACGTTTTCAAACACATCTAAATGATTTGGAAAGTATACCAACTTTCACTTACAGATTTAAGGTTAAGTTTTAAAATATGATTTAGATACCTGTGAGACTGTGAAATTCCCAGAGGTTCAAGGAATTATATCCTATGAATCTCAGTATTCTAATCACTCATTGGAATGTTTATAAAGAATTTACCTTTTATTTTCTTCTAGTGTATTTCAGTTATATTTAAAATATTGTTCCACATTGTTCATTATTTCTAAGAATTGTGTTGGGAGTTTTTTATGTATTTCCTATCAAATTAAATGCAAAACATATTTTTAGTTTGTTTTCACAAGTCTGTATTCTCATTGAAAAAAAAGTCAGTGAAACAGTATTGCAGGTATTTTACAATTTAATTAGCTACATTAATACTGACAGCATGAGAAAGTAAATTCTGACTGTTATGACACTTCACTGTCAATGTCTGGCAATTCTGTATGACCAATGCTTAATTTAAAAAATTATTTTAAAACTGATTTTGAATACTGAATCAATTGTGCTGTGATAGTCATCTAAGAAACAGATTGGCAAAACAATATGGCACTCCCAGACTACAATGTTCTAATGACATTTCTGACAATGTTACTTCTTACATAAGTCGATTATTTTCATAGTATTACTGTTTTGTGCTGAGACTCTCTTATCATTACTGCCATGCAGTGTGAAGGACGTTCCATGAGACTAATTATTGCCATGTTCATTAAACAATGACATTAACAAACAGTAGGCTTTAAATATTGATTCTTTACTGCATCTCAGAAAATAAACTTTTTGTTATAAGGGTTGCTCTTGCTGCTTTCTTGCAGCAGTTGGTCCTTCCTGAATTGTTTCAAAGCAAAGTGCTGATTTCAAACTCTCAAAAATTTCACTTCCTTTCTGTCAAAATGTATTAACTTCTAACTTTAATCACTCTGCAAAATCAACAGGTTTTGATAATTCAGTGAATGAAACATCAGTAAGTAAGTATTTTCATCTTATTCTGAACTGGTGAAAATTAGCCTAGCTCCACTAACTCCCACAGAGCTAGACCAGTTAAAAATAATTTAAATTTCAGACTGTCTTCAATTTGGAAAAGTCTAGGAGAATGCATTTAAAGTTACATTGTTGAATTGGAACAAACTATTGAATCATTACTTCTGTATAAGGAAAATAACCCCTTCAGGAATTATCAAATTTCCAAACATGCAGAAGATGTTGAAATAGATGCATTCATAAATTGCAAGGTGTTCACTCTACACAGCCTGTCTGTGGCTAGAGCGTTTGATGAAGCGTTGTGATCTGTGAATGATTATGAAATATATTTGCATCCCCCATAAAAGAACATTACATTCCCAGACTAGAATAATGAGTCTATAGTAGAGAGAATAGCCCAAACTTTGATATTTACCCAATAGCTAGGGAACGACTATGGACAATAAAAAGTATACCATAATGTTATAGCTCCTCCAGAAGCACAAGTAGCAAACCCAAGATAGTGCTATATCAGTAAAATGTGGAAAAAAAAAACAATACAAAAACAATAGTACCTAGCAATAAATAATAATAATTTTAACTACATGATATACAGCCTAAGAAAACCCATAGTTTGCCGGAACTGATTCAGACAGATTTTTTTCAACCTAAAGTTTCTGCAAATACCATAAATATAGAAAATAATCCTACATATATCTGAAATGTTTTAGTCAAGTTGGCCCATGCAGTGTAAGATGCTCTAAAGTACTCTAAACCATAGAGGAAATTGAACATCGTGTTCAACAGAGAGTATGACACAAAATAATGATTCTTTTGTCTGATTATCTTTTCTATAAGCGTCCCCCACTTTTTATATTATGAACTGAATTTATCGAAGTAAGAATAACTACTGCCACATATATGATCTTACTTCATTTGCGACATTTGTACCTAGCCTATTAAGAAGTGCTTTTTTGTATTTTTACATATTTTACTGTCTCCTTTATTGTTGTTTTCTTCTTTTTGTCATTCACATTTTAGACAAGACAGACACTAATAAAATAATTCTATTATTTATCTCTGTCATTGGCATAATAGTGACTTTAATGAAAACAAGGATAAAAACTTGGACACTGGCAATTACTCCAATCGCATTTCCCACACAACTCAATATAATTCAGTGCATCTTTATACTGTGTCCTTCATGTATTCACATCACAGAGAGAAATACACAGAGCTGTCACTAAGCATAAGTCAAGCTGAACGAATGGGGTTTTAATTCTGACTGGAAAACACAGCCAACCCACTGTTCGTGATCTCATATGGAAGGGCATTGCAAAGGCATGCAGCAGTTGAACTAGTGGAATCAAGCCGGTTGGGAGGAAGAGGTTTGAAGATGAAGAAAGTGTATAATGAGAACAGGCCGTATAAATCTGCAGTGCAGTGAATATAAATTTATATGACCAAAAATAAGACCAAAAAAGTCTCCAAGACTAAGTTAGTGAAACAGCTTAAATGCCCAAGACAAAATTTTGGAATGTTTAGGAAAACCTGGAGAGTAGCTGATTTTATTCATTAACATCCAGAAGTTAAATAAGGATAAGTGGAAAAAAATGTCAAATGGGCTTGTAGCTTTATGACAAATGATAAAAAATTTACTGATGTGAGAAGATTAAAAACCCCTCTATTTATAATTTATTACTTGGTGCCTCCAGATCTTAGTTTTATTTATACCTACTATTGACATCATTTAAGAAGAACAGAATTTCTTTGCAGCTGGCAAATATACATTTTATATACAACTTCCCAACGTGTAAGGTAATAGAGAATTTGAAAGATTTTCACCGCTGTGTTCCTTTTATGTACTTTATTTTCCTGCAGGACTGCAGAATTCTAACACAAGCAGCAGTCTATAGCTTCATTTTGAATCATCTGCTTTATGCAGAGCTTTTGTACAATGGATTAAATTCTGGTCCCATTGAAATTAATGACAAAATGGACCCTGACTTCTGAGTGGTACAGATTTTACCAATAATATTCTCAATAGTATGCATACATCTGCATAAATTTAATTCTCTCATTAGCACTGGATGAACCACTACAGGCTTATTGATAGGCTTCAGATAAACATCACAAAAATTTGGCTGCCTATCCAACTATCCATACTAATTGGCAAATACATAGGAAATCTCTGGAGAATTGACTCTCTCCGGAAATTTCTAGCAATTACTACATCTGTTCAAGAGAGCAGCTATCAGAATTTTGGCAGTTGCATGAAAGTATTTTTCAGAATCTAATAAAAATGGATGCCATACAAATATTTGATTTAGAAAGAAAATATAGAGAATAAATTTTAGAGGAAAAAATAATCTTTGTATCATCATTCAATAAATTTTAAAAGAAAAAAATAGTCTTTGTATCATTCAGATAGTCAGATATCCACAATGAATTTCTATGTTTCTGAACTGTTTCCTATCCTAAAAGTTCTGGGAGAAGGATTTATTTAAAAGTCATAAACATTACATGAAATTAATTATCTTTTTTTTTTTATCAAAAGATATTTTCATGCTGTTTTACTGCAGCAAGTGACCCAGAAGATGGTGAATATCTACAGCCTAAAATGCATAATGCAACTGTTTTTGGACAGTTTGGAGGATGTTTATCTAGAACTATATTCTGCAAAGAGTTATGCATAACTTCCAATGTCTTAGCCTCCTACAGCCTATGTGTACATCTAATCCCCCTGAGAAACAATGAATTTAAATGTGAACTCTCCTCATATAGGTAAAAATGGTCAACACAAGAATAATTTGTATAGAATATTTTGTGATCCCTGCCAGTGGTAGACTGAGACCTGGCCGGACAAGTTTCTGTCAAGAAGATACAAGATCCACAGCAATCCTGTTTGGTGACAGTGAGATGACTAGATCACTTCTAGACCAATTTTAATTTATACTATTAAAAATAATAGTAATAAAGTTGCATGAAATCTCTGATGAATTCTCAATCAGTTCTGACAATAACTCTCACTGCACTTCAAATGGAGGACACAGTATTTCACAGAGATTGTGGTTCTGCCTCAAAATTTCCCTTCACATATGATTAAGGAGCATCAATATTAACTCTTAACAGTGGTCAGATACTAACATAGCAGAGATAAGTACTTGATTTTAATAATTTCTTTGGAAGTTTATATTTACACTTTGCCCAGTTAATTTTACTATATCAGCTTCCAGTTTTTGCAACAAAGTACCATATCTACTACTTTAAACATCCATCCAAATTTTTAACTACTGTCAGTAAAAATGTCTGAAAAAATGAATCTTCTGCATGTTTAACCAACCATATAAAATCTTAATGGCAAGTCAAAAAAATGTAACAAATAGTATTGCCACAACAAAGACAAGAAATACTGATCATTTTCTGACCTCCAGCTCCCTGACATGAACATCAATGCACACAGACACGAGCAACAAACAGGAAGAGCTGGAAGACATTGGACAGCAAGAAAACTATCATGAATTGTCATCATGGAGACATGGTGGAATGACTCTCAGAGCTGGAGTGCTGCAGTGAATGGCTATAAACCCTTCAGGAGGTACTGATGAGGAAGAACAGGCAGTGGAATAGCCCTGTATGTTAGGGACGTATGTTGAGTGTCTAGAGCTTAATGATGGGGATGAAAATCAAGTGTTTAGAGGTAAGAATCAGGGGGGAGGCCAAAAAGGCAGGCATCCTGGTGGGAGTATATCACAGACCACCCAACCAAGATAAAGAGACAGAAGAAATATTCTGTGACCTGGGAGAAGTCTCATGACCTCTCATGGGAGACCTCAATTTACCTGATGTCTGCTGGAAATACATCACAGCAGAGAGGAAACTGGATAGGAAGTTCCCAGAGTAGGAATCTAGGAGTGTGCAGAAAAGAACTTCCTGACACAGCTGGTGAGCTAGCAAACTAGGGAAGGTGTGCCCACTGGACCTGTTTGTGAATGGAAAGGACTAGTGAGTGATGTGATAGTTGGAGGATGTCTTGATAGTTTTTGATTCCTCGGAAGTAAGGAGGGGAGTCAGCAGAATTGCTACCCTGGACTTCCAGAGTGACAAAAAAAAGACTAAGGTACTTAATGACTTCTTTTTCTCAGGCTTTAATAGCAAGACCAGTTGTTTTTTACCAAGTCCTTGCAATCCAAGGGGAAATGGTCAGTGACCTGCTATATCATTTAGCTGTGCACAAGTCAAGGGTGTCAAGATACAAAAAGTACACTTGTAAGTACTTTTTCCTTAAAATAACAATGAAAAGTTGAAATCTGTCTAACTCAAGTTACAACTGAGAGAAATATGCTTTGCCATCATCTCTTCAAAATCTATGTTAAGATATATTTGAATTAATAAATTGTACCAGTTTGTAAAACAGTTTTCAGATTACCTCTGAAATTCATGAGATACTGATGGTTTTTCAGAGTGAGATTATTTAAAGTACTGACAGCCACAAGGCTCCCACCTCTAATATCGTGAAATTAGCTGCTGTCTGTGGTTTATACACCTTTCTTCCTGACAAGTTTCTGATTAAGATATCTGTTGTCTAAAATCTGGATAGGAAGAAGTTTGGGTATTGAGAGATTTAGTTGGAGAACAGCAGTATTGACAAACCATGTGAATACAGAGGTGATTAATCATTCATTGATATTAATAAAAACATGATCTATTTTTTTCTCTTTGATGAAATATAAGTTTGGTCAAATACTTCATTAGGCATCAGATCCTGTGCAAGTATTTAAAAGTACTTAACCCTCCTCAAGATTTAGTTGTGTAATTTTACAGTCAGTGCACAATTTTGCTTTTGCTTTCTAGTGGTTTTATGCTTTCATTGTCTTGTGATGGTATGAAAACAGGACTTCAAGGAAAAACTACCATTTTTCAATTTGTGGATCAACAGAATCATGAGAACTGGCCTCCAAACACTGATTTTAATGGTTCACCCTTTTAAATGCATTGATGATGTTTTAAATCTCTACCATCTTTTAGTAATTGTTCAGTTACTGCATTAATGATACTGGAATTAGAAACAAGAGTTTTGGCAATAGAACTTAAAAAGGGTAGCAACATACTTTTGGAAGAGTCAAAAATTATTCTGGATGAGATATCCTACCTTCTTGCTTCATGTCCCTGGCTGTATTCATATTTTTCTGTCCAGTTGACAGGTCAAATTTTTACATGCTGAGACTATCCTTGTAAAATATTTTGATTATCTCTCAGAATGCTTTTTGGAGTTTCCCTGACTTGGGCCTAGAAGCCGTACAGCGATGGGATAGCAGAATAACAAACATTTGAACGTAGATACCCCACTCCTCCAGTTTTTGTGGTGTTGTTGAGGAACCACAAAGGAACACTTTTACTGAAAGTCTCCCAAGTGAACTGTCCTCTTTTATTTGAGTTGAATACATTGCTATTAAAAGAAAAAGCTTTCTAAGGGATGAACATAAGTACTATAATAAGTACCACAGTTTAAAAACACAAGTACATCCTTGCCTTAATTAAATTCCTGGTTGCTACCTCCCAGCTTATTGAACATTTCTGACTATTGCCATTTGGAACAGAAAAATGAGAATTCAGATCCCTGTAGGTTCTGGCCTTTGGCCTGGCTATGGCCATATGGACAATTGAACTATAGTCCATAAACCAGTCAATTTGTTCCTCCACTACCTGCACTGAAGAAATTTGCCTTAGGAGGTGTGCTCTAGCTGAACATTACTTCCAGTGGTAATTAACTGTTCAGAAATCCCTGCAAAGATAACTTCAGTTAGTTGCAAGTTAAAAGCAGCCTGTTTCTCACAAAATTTAAGGTAAAACCTACTCTTGAATCCAGCTAGGTAACTCTAAATCAAACAAAATCTAGGCAGACATGAATGAGTGTCTCTATTTTCAATTTTTAAAAATACATATGTTCTATGAAACCCTGGAAAACTGGAATGCTTCCCCTCCCCCAATAACTATAATTTCTTTTTTCTCATTTCCCCTGCAGATGTCTGGTTTAGATATATTCATATTTATGTGAATTGAGAAAGCTTAAGAAAATAATTTAGCAGCAAATTCTCCACTGCTATGAATTAAAAAATTACAGAATTAGGATTTACATTTATTGACATGAGTTATGAATCCAGAGAGACATTTGGAAGAGAACTTTCCCCTTATGCTTGTTATCTCAACAAGTTGAGAAAATGTTTCCTTTGATACCACATGAGCAATATTTGAAAGAGAAAATTCTATGGAAATTCTATATCCTCTGTTGGGGTCTAGAATTTAAGGCTGTGGTATTGAGTCCTTGCTTCTGTATAGCTCAACACGAAGAATAATACAGACACCAAGCCTATTCCTACTGGTCATCTGCCTCTTAGCTCTAGGGGAATAAGCTGAAAACTTGTTTTGGCAGTGACAGCATATGGCAGCTAATGTAGAACCATAGCTTTGAGTCTACTATAAGATGGACATGCTGGCTTCTACCACTAAAGCTCTGCATCCAATTGTGTCTGCACTGGAAGAGTCCTCAAGAAAACTTCTACTGTGTTGACTAGTGAGAAAAGCTGGATATCAGTAAATCAAACATTTACTTTGACAATCTCAATGACTGCACACAAGTCTGTGAGTATTTTCCATGTTTGTCTTGTCTACTGTGTCTAATTGTACTGAAAATGGTTTTGTAGTAAGACCTAGTGCTTCCTCTACATTGCAACACCTTGTAAGTATTTTTTCTTTTAAAGTGTTTATAGTCTCAATAATTATAATAACAAAAAAGACATTTGAATTTATTTTGATGGAAATAGCAGAACACATAAACCTCCGAGCACAAAAATGGGAGCTGAAAAGAATTCTAGTTAAAGTATTATCAATTCACTGCTGGTGGTCTTTTTGGTAGCATGATCTAACTTTCTTTGAATTGCAGGGCTTTAATATGTACAACTGAAATATCTATCCCCAGACAGAAAGAGTTACTCCATTAATTCTGAATGGCTTATTTTCATAAGGTACTAAAATCCTGCCATATTGGTGTAGAGTTTGGTGTGTGTACTTCAGAGGGAAGCCAGGTTTCACAAGGAAATATCTTGCAAAACATTGCAGACTTTCCCAATATCAGCCAAATTTATAAAACAGTTCTATTAGCAAAATAGCCACTGTGTTTTGTCTTACCATTTTTATCACAGCTGTTCAAAATTATGAAGCACTCCTAAACATGATGAAATAGAGTCATAATTAGATGTATCTGGTACACATTATTGCGTTGATATCTATTTTTTCTGCAGTTAGATGATAATAAATACAAAACATTCAGGAGGAAGACATGGAATGATTCTGGAAGTCAGTATTGCTAAGTCCAAGCATGCATACATGATTGCTAGGAAATTTTAAAAGTATCAATAATATTTCTGAACTTTGAAGGACAGTTTGAAAAATATGTATCTTAAAAAACATTGTCTTTTGACTTTTTTCAGAAGGCTTGTTTTGCACAAGGAGCTGCTGCAGGACCATCTTCTGTAAGCCACACAGCAGCCTGCATTGATAGATGTGTGAGACGAAGTAAGATACCAGCCTATCAGGAGAGTATACATGGTTTTTTTACACAGGATACAAGAAGCTGTGAAAAGGAAATTGAATCATTTTATAGGCAGGATTGGAGCAGTGCATAATAGGAAGATCCATCCAGACTCTCTCTGATGTCTGATGTTGCCTTAACTCAAGGTGCCCAGCATCTGGAGGAAAACAAGATTTAGTAACTATTTATATTTCTGGGATTATTATTATCTCTTTCTGAAATAGATGTCTTGTTACACTATTTGCTTCTGTAACTTTCTTATTGAGATCCAAATAGAACTGTGTAAAACTCCCTCCATCTCCAATACTGAACACACAGCAAGACCCAAAGCAGCATTAGTGAACATTGTCGATTTTCTGAATGTAACTCTTGTCATCAGAGCCTAGCTAGTTCTTCATATTAAAAATATAAAACAGAAAGAAAGAAGTAAAATAAGCACTTGGCAACAAAAGGATAAAAATAATCTCCATTGTGTATTTAAATTTATTTTTTAAAAAATGAAATCTGTTATTGAAAGCAACAAAAGATCACTCACCTATGGCTGACCAAATTATTTATTGGGGGTTTTTGCTGACAGAATTTTGCACAAATTGATTTTTTTTAGACTAAGTATTGATTTTTAAATAAAAAAAATGGGGAAAGTTGTTTCTGCTTTCCTATTCAAATTAAGAGTTCAGAAAATTCTAGATTTTGGAATTGCCTAAAATAACTTGTTTTCATATCACTACCATATGTAAGTATAATTTTCTGATCCGTTTCACTCTTCATCAGCACCACTAGAAAGTTTTAGTTTATATGAATCCAAATATTCTGTGACTGAATAAAAGACAGCCCTAGCCCTAAGGACAAGTGGCTCAGACAGCTTAACATCTACCTGACTCCTAGAACAGACAACCACTTGCCCAATAAATAACAATCTGTGAATCTTCAATGGATCTTGTGCGGCATTCTTGTAGCATTGATGCATATATCACATGTTTTTGTTGCCTTCTGTTCTTTATTTTTTTCATTTCAACTCATCTAAAATATTTCAAGGATGATTTTTAGTCCTTCAGAATGGTATTTTATAGAATGGACCTGAAAAGACCTTTAGAGGATGTTCCTATAAACGGTATTATATAAGGGAGGATGAGAGGTATGTTGCAGAAGGATGGTGCCAGAAAAGTGCCAAAGACCATAACATGAAGGAATACAAAACTAATGCAGTTCTACATACTGGCCTTTTGGAGCAAGACTTTCCAAAATATAGTATGCTCCAAACTCTACTCATTTAGTCTTACAGGAGACTCATTCACAGCTGACCCTAGGAGAAAACTAAAATGGTAGAAGACTGGGGGCTGATGTTCAAATTAAGCTCCTGACTTTCTGTATTTCATAGAGTAGATGTGCTTTTTTAAGACTTTGGATTTGAGATAGGGGTTGCAAGGTAGAGCCCAGGTGTTTTGGTATAGCAATTATCACAAGTCACACCTGGATATCAGATTATAAATAGATGTAATATATAATACATAATACATGATATACAATAAATACATATACATATACATATACATACACATATATGCACATATATGTATACGTTTCCAGATATGAAACAGCTATTCCAGGAAACTTGAGGCCCCACTGTGTGTGACTACTCTTATTTAGCTGCGTGGAGGCCTAGTCAAGGTCCCCATCATGGAAAAGTATTATAAAATTTAACTTATTGGAAAGATTTTCCAAGAGCTCTGCTTCTTTATTTTCATAGAAGCATTATTTATGCTTATTTCAAAATATTTCAGCTGTTCTAGTCACAGATAAATAATAATTTAAAATAATTCTACACTATTGATGCTTATTGTAATAACAATATCTAATTATATAAATAATCTTTTACGGTTCTAAATTACAGGGATTTTACTTCCTGTCCTCTCATCTTTAATTATATATCTATATATATGAACATGTAAGATCTTTGATTTTCTCCCAGTACCTGAAAATATGTGTTACAAGCTTATTGAAACCAGCACCACACAAGATTAGACAAAGAGCACAGAGAAAGGATGTGCCTTCATTCCACTGTTTGAAAATACAGGAGACCTTTGATGCTTGAAATAGGAAAATTTAAAAAAAAAAATATAAAAAGAAAAATGTGCTTGATGGGGTGCAAGAAGCAAGGCAAGTGTAATTATCTTGGGTAGCATTTGAGCATACATTCTATAAAACATCACCTTCTTTTCTACTAAACGTGTTTCCATGCTCCAGTCAAAATTACACACAGCGGATGAATCAGTAGGTCTTCAAGATAAATGATTCATAGGTGTGTAATGCTTAAAATCTGCTGCAAAATATTCAGTTCGTCTCTAAAAGTCTAGATTTTCATGTCTTAATTGTGGCTGATGAAGTTTCCAAAGGTCTGTATGATTTAACAATATATTAGTAATACAATGAAATTTAACTTATGCTCAAGATTTCCTTTGGCTGGGACCATGAAGAGAATTGATTATATAGAAAGTAATAGACATAAACACTATTGGCTGCAGGGAGATTTGGACTGTTTTAAAAAATTTTGTTGCTCAAAGCCCAACAGTTTTCACTTTTAAACAATATTGTTTTATTTAATAATTGTCGTTAATAGCCTTAGCAACAAATTAATTTGTTTGCTTATTTACCAAAAAAAAATAATCATACTTTTAGAATCTGAGAGTTTTTGTCCCTAGCTTGTGAGTTAGGGATAGATATCTGGGACACATCTTGCCTGGAAGAATTTGGATCACTATGTGTACTGATTCTTCACACTAAATGAGACTGATCAAAACTTTTTACAGAAGTGTTGTCCATTAGTTAAACCAAAAAGAATTTTCTGGGGATGAATGATACATTTCTGATTTCCACATTCTGAAATATAAAAGCAAATTAAAATGAGATGTCTTTGCTTTCTTTTTTTAAATGAAAAAAAAAAAAAAAACCCTCAGCAAACCAGCAAACATTTTCATTCAGAATATGCTTCAGAGAATGAAGTAAATATAATGGTCATAAAGATCATATTAAACCAGCCAGGGGCCCGGCCCTGCCCATGGCCACCTCTCCTCCCTGCCGGGCCATGCCAGCTCCCCACACAGGGCCCAGCCCTGCCCATGGCCACCTCTCCTCCCTGCCGGGCCATGCCAGCTCCCCACACAGGGCC
>VXBI01008365.1:584146-614171 GCA_013397375.1 Toxostoma redivivum | reverse complement strand
CATGCCAGCTCCCCACACAGGGCCCTGCCCTGCCCTTGGCCACCTCTCCCCCCTGCCAGGCCATGCCAGCTCCCCACACAGGGCCCGGCCTTGCCCCCCCCCCGCCAGGCCCGCAGGCTGCAGTGGAGCCAGGCCAGGTTAGCGTTACCTGGACTCCAGCCAGAAAAGTAAAAGACATATTTAAGGTGGGGAAAAGAACCTACTGCACAACAGTAGCTGGCAGAGAGGAGTGAGAATATGTGAGAGGAATAACTTATGTAGATACCATAGTCTGTGAAGAAAGAGGAGCAGGAGGTGTCAGGGACTCTCCTTCTCCTGCAGGCTGTGGTGAGGACCAGGCTGAGGCAGCTGTGCCCCTGCAGTCCAAAGAGCACCATGGTGAAGTGGATATTCACACTGTAGCCCATGGAAGACTCCATGTTAAAGCAAGTGGATATGCCTTCTGTGTTGGAGCAGGGTTCTGGTAGAACAGATGATTCCATGGACAGGGTATGCTGGTGCAGTCCATTCCTGGAAGAGTTCACCATGTGGAAGAAACCTGTGCAAAAACACAGTTTTTGAAGAGCTCTAGCCTGTTGTAAGGACCTATGTTGGAGAACTTCATGGAGGACTGCCTCCCATGAGAGGAACTCCACAATGGAGCATGGGAAAATAGTTGAGTGGCAGACACAAATTGAACTGACCACACTGCCCATCCCTCTATGCTGCTAAGGGAAAGTAGGTAAAGAAATTGAGAATGAAGTTGAACCCAGAAAAAAGTGAGAGGTGGGTGTTTTAAGATTTGTCTTTGAGAAACTTATCTTACTCTGATTTGCTGGGTAACAGATCAAACTAATTTTCCCAAATTTAACTCTGTTTTCCCATGATAATAGCTAATGAATAATCACCCTGTCCTTGTGTCAACCCATGAGCTTTTTTTCTCCCCCACTCATGTTGATAGAGTGGCTTATTGGCCCCTAGCCAATGTTAATCTGCCACCACATCCCCATTTCTAGGTCAATTAAGTCTGAAACTAGAGAGCTGCAGATCTGGAGCCAATGGAAAAGGCTGAAACGAGAAAAAAGTACAGAACCAAACCAAAACCAAAACCAAAAATAAACACCCCCCTCCCAAAAAAAAAAAAAATAAAAAAAAAAAAAAGCAAAATAACTTAAGATTGAAGATGTGAATGTCTCAATTGGTATGCAAATAAATTCTATGCTAAAAAGTAAGGAAAAAATGCACACAGTTGGAGTCTGAATGCTTTATTCAACATACTAGTTTTTGACTGATATAATGCCTCTTATATGAGCAGTATCCTGCTGGCATGAAAGTGCAATAATGAAGGTTAAACCTCAAGCAGGAAATTTGACCCTGACAAAAAATGTCACAGAAATTCTATTGAAATGCTTGCAAGAAGTTCCATTTATAAAAGTGTCCAAGTCATTAAGGACAATCCTATTTGCGCTCAAAGAATTTAAAATTAAGTGACACTAAGTCTCAAACTCTTTAGACTTTTGGAAACCTGTATGACCTGTAAGACATTGCAATTAATGATTGGAGTAGTTAGATCATTTTCTTCAATAGCAAAAGTACATTTTTCTGTGGGCTGAGCTCAGCTGTGCAATTGAATAGTACTTAATTAGAGGAAAAAATTAAAACAACCTGACTGCAAGTTTGAGTTAATCTGAAAATGATTGAAATTTGACCTATCATATAAATCTGTTTGATTAGAAGTTGAGTTGGTATCTGTTTTTGACATTAACAATTTTTAAAAATCTACTTGTTAAGTTACAATGAAAAAGTAGGTAATTACTGATTTCTATACATCTATTCATATTTTCCTGTGTTAGGAAACGCCATTTATACATTATCTTTCCATATAATGACATAAATTTCCATTTGTCTCTCTGTCTGTATGCTTCATTCTCACAGTTCTCAGCATCCATGCTAACTCTGAACCTTTCTGAGAGCTTAAAGTTGACAGGACAACCAGCTGTGATCTCAGAAATCATTCAAAAATCATAACTAGTGCAAGACAAAACATGACAAAACCCTAATGCAGTTACCTTTGCTCACGAAATTCAATAAAATTTAATTCTAGAATTTCGGGAAAGATAAATCTCTTATTTTTATATAAATGAATATATTGTGTGTCCTGTTTTCACATTTGTTATTAAATATAAATGTGTTTCTACGTTTATAATTACATAATTGAAAACACTCCAGAATATACTGTGATTATATTGTGCCTCCAATAGAAAGGTAAAATAGTTTTGACATTTTTGTTTATGCTAATTCCTTGGCTGGATTTCAATTTTGGTAACTCAGACTGCCTGACAATAGACTTCCATTTAAATACGATATGTATTTTCCCTGAAAAGCATTTACACAGTGTTGACAGATAAACTGATAAAATCTGTATATTAAATGCACAGGTGAAAAGATAGATTAAATAGATAGGATCACTGGAATCTATTGTGATTAAGAAAAGTCCAGATGTGATAGCACAAAATATGTTTTACAAGTTTCAGGTTTTCTTTCCTTGTGTTTAAATTTGTTTTGTTTTGTTTGTTTGTTTGGTTGGTTGGTTGGTTTGTTTTGTATCTTTTTTTTGTTTGGTTTCTAAAAGAGTTCATAATTTTCTACCAAATCTTTCTCAAGTGCAGTCAAAAGCCACAATCCACTGTTACAGCTCTTTGCTTGCAGGTACCATCACTTTCACCATAAGAATTAACATGCAGAGTAATAAAGTTAAAAGTTTATGAACTTGTGCTTATTATTTAAGTGCCATGACTTCAGATATTTGAACTGAATTCTCTAAGCATTCCTCATAAACTTGGTTACTTTAGTACTGCTAAACAGGCATTCTGAAACAATGAGTGGAATATTGTCATTAATTTTATTTAGAAGAATTAACATAACTGAATAATTTTTATTATCAAATTTCTAGTTTGATAAGAACTGTAAGCCTGGAAATCTAAATTAAATAAGAGAAAGACATAACTAAATATTCATTACTATTATTATTATTATTATTACTAATGTATAGCTGTATCACAAGTGATGATTTATAAGATATAAGTGAGAATTATTTATGCTAACTTAGGGAATCAGAGTAAAAATTAAATTGCAAGCTTTTAGAAAAGACTTGAAAAAATAGTTTACATTAGTTTGGTCCTACCCTACATTAAAATGTCACTTCCTCCTTGATGTGCAAATCAGATCAACTTCTTCACCTAGATAGAGATCTAAGGTAATATGTGAGAATCTGAGTTTCTAACTTGTGCTTCCTAAAACCCCGCTGCTAAACTGGTCTCTAAAAATATTTAGAAATTATAAATACCATATGAGACCTTGTAAAAGACACAGTAAATTCTCAGTAGAGAACTCTGAATATCAGCAAATAAGACACGTGTGAAAATCTTGTACTTGTTTTCACCTTTGTGTTATCATAAATAAATATTTAAAGTAGTTATGTCAAGGAAAGGAGACTGAACTGGAAAAGCTGCCAGTGGAATTCTTGCACATTGATAGTTACCGTTAAACTAACTTGTCAAGAAAGAGGGACATGATAAGCTGACATAACATAAACAAATTAAAATTTGTTTTTATTAATATCTGTTGCTATTAAGAAAAGAAGGAGAAAGTTCAGGAAGAGAGAAGTGTCCCAGTGCAATTACCACAACTCCCAGCAGGATCCTTCTCATCTGGTTAACACCACAGCAGGACAGATGTCCTATCATGCATCTATCTGACAGAATCATGGGGTTAAAGCAAAGGTGCTGGCTGATAAGCACAAAGGTCTTTAATGTTAAAGTATCTGAAATTTACAGCCATACTTCACAATTTATATGGATCCTAATTGAAGAGATACATTTGGTGTAAAGGATTAAAGGAGAGGAAGAAAGACTATAAGTTAAATTTATACAATATAATTACAAAAGAATTTTCTGAAGAAGAATTTTATTCCCCTTAAAAAACAGAAGAAATGTATTCAGCAATATAATTACAATGTCTAAATAATTTCTTTTGCATTACAGTAATTTATTAGTTTCGACTGGGCTAGTGCTCATTCTCTTGCATAGTGGGTATATTCCAGGAGTATCAAAAAGGATTGCAGAACCCAGGGAATGGTGATGAGGGTCTCTGGAGTGCTGGTAGATTTTCATCAGTTCTCCTGGTCAAAAAAAAAAGGCTTGAAAGGGACAGCTGAATTTGGAGAATGAGCAGATGTTTATGGGACTGGTGCCACAAGACAGGGGTTCATCTACTTAGACCATGAAACTCACTTTGGGAAACTTTTTCTACTGGGGGCTGATGAGGTCCATCAGTAAGAGGAGAGGAAGAGCATATTCAGTCCAGCCTGTCAAACTGACAAAGAGGGCTTTAAACTCAAAAGCATGGGGAATCATCAAGAAGAGTTCATGTGCACACATCTGTGGGGCTATGGTCTTATTTGCATCATGAAGATGTGGAGGGAAGGTTCCTGTGACTAGAGTGCTGGAATGGAAGAATATAGGCTTGTCAGGAAGGACAGTCAGGAAATATGGTCAGGGCTTATCAACTTATTTGTCAATGAGCAGCTGGAGTCCAGGAAGGTCCACCTGAGGACTGATGAGGAGATGAGCAAGTTTATGGATTAGAAGGGAGGGAAGAAACAGCTGATATTATAGGCAAAGTCTGCTCCTTGGTGCCTGACCAGAAAGCTGAGCTGATGAGACCCTCTACAGACAGACAGAAGCAGTCTCACATTTAGAAGCCCTGGTCCTCATGTGTGACTCCAAAGATCTGTTGGAAGGACTACACAACAGGGCATAAGCAATTCATGTGGTTGTTGGAATGCTTGTTGATAACTTCCTTCTCCGAGTGGAAGAAGAACCAGCTAGGAGAGGTGCTACGATAGATCCTGCTCTTGCCAACAAGGAGGGACTGATGGGGAACATAAAGCTCAAAAACAGCCTTGACTGCAGTGGTTATGGAATGGTGGAGTTCAAGAATTTTGAGGCTGTGAAGAGGGTGAACAGAAAGCTTGCTAACCTGGTTTTCACAAGAGCAGACTTTGGCCTCATCAAGGATGTGCTTGGTAGTTGAAGTGATAAAGCCCTGTAAGGGAAGAAGGGCCCAAGAAATCTGGGTCATATTTAAGGATCATCAGGAGTGATGCATCCCTACAAAGAAGAGGTCAAACAAAAATTACAGAAGGCCTGTGGGGATGACCATGGAGTTCCTGGACAAACTATAACATTACAAGGAAAGATATAAAGGGTGGATAGCATGGGAGGATTACTGAGAAATTGTCTGAGCAGCCAGGAATAAGGTTAGGAAAGCTAAAATCTTGATGAATTAAACCTGGACAGTGATGTGAAGAGCAAAAAGAAAACCTTCTATAGGTTCATTGGGGATAAAAGGAAGTCTGGAGAAGAAGCAAGTTTCTTTTGGAAGGAAGGAAGAGACGTGGTTACCCAGGATAAAAAGAAAGCTGAGGTACTCAATGTTTTTGTTTTTGCTAAACTCAAGTGCTTCAGATGTACCATGTGAGCTGCAAAAAGCAAAGGCAGGAGCTGGGGAATGAAGAACTGCCTGTTGTAGAATATCCATCTAAGAAACCTGAAGATGTACATTTCTGTGGGACCTGATGAGAAGCATCCATGGGTCCTGAGGGAGCTGGAAGAGGAAGCTGTTAAATCACTATCATATTTGAGAAGCTGGGCAGTACAGTGAAGTTCCTACATACTGAATAAGAGGAAACATAACCAGATCAGTGTTGTTAAACAATTTTGTCAGTGACATGAATATTGGGATTACAAGAATGCTCAGTAAATTCACTGATGACACCAAACTGTGTAGTGATGTCAACAGCTGGAGGGAGGGAATGCTATCAGAGGGATTATAGACTGGAATGGTGGGGTTGTTTTGTGTGAGCTCCATGAAGTCCAACATGGCCAAGTGCAAAGTTCTTCACCAGGGTCATTGCAATCCCAATAACACATCAGCCTGGATGGAGAATGAATTAAAACAGCCTTGAAGAGAAGGACTTGGAGTTTTGGTGGGCAAGAATCTGAATGTCAGCCAGCAATGTGCACTTGCAGAAAACCTAGAAAGTCAAATGTATTCTGGGCTGGATCAAAAGGAGCATAGCCAGCAAGTCAAGGGAGGTGATTCTGTCCTTTTAAACTGCTCTTGTGATGTCCCCCTGGAGTACGGCTTCCAGCTCTGGGGTCCCCAGCACAGGAAATAAATGGACTTGTTGGAGTGAGTCCAGAGGAGGGCTGTGAAGATGATTAGAGGGATGTAGTACCTCTCCTATGAGGAAAGGCTGAAATAGATATGATTGTTCAGCCTGGAGAAGAGAAGGGCCTGGGGTCACTGTATAGCATCTTCCAGTACCTGAAAGGAGCCTACAAGAAAGCTGGAGAGGGACTTTTTACAAGGGCCTGTAGTGGACAAGAGGGAATGGCCTCAAATTGAAGGAAATTTGGTTTAGATTAAATATTAGAAAGAAATTATTCACTCTGAGGGTGGTCAGACGATGGCAGATGTTGCCCAGAGAAGCTGTGGGTACCCAACCCTTGAAACAGTTCAAGGCCAGGCTGGACAGGACTTTGAGCAACCTGGTCTGGTGGAAGATGTCCCTGCCCATGGCAGTGGAGTTGGAATTAGGTAATAGTCAAAGTTCCTTCCAAATCAAACCATTATATAATTACATAATCTCCAAAGCAAGCTCTTATGTATCTACAATGGACCTTCTACCTTGAGTGCTAATAAATTCCTTGCATTACCTGATGTCATCACAATTCTATTTACATGATTTCAAAATATCTGATAGCTTTATATCTCTGATAGCTTTAATTTTTCAGAATTCTACAACATGCTATTGATTCCTCTATAAAAATTAATTATAATTTTAATTATAAAAAGCCATAAACAAGCAGCTACATTTGTTAATTTGTCAATAAAATTCAATATACTTTGATTTAATTTTGAAATTGTAATTAACTTTTTATAATTGGCACATACTGTAAGTTTCAGTCCAATATAATTTGATAGAACATTATTTCATTACATTTTTAATTAAAATCCACTGGTGTAACCTCAAGGAAACTCTTTACCAAATATCTCTCTTCTGGGACAGAATTTGATAGAGCTGAGCAGTCAAAAATTTTTGATATAATTTCAGCATTGTGGTTTTGATACTTATATCAAAGGAATTGTGTTCCTACTTGGGCTTGGCTAATGGATTTTTTTTAAAGGGAAAAGGATTCCTTTGTTTGCCAAAATTGGATGGCTAGAATCTTTCCCTAAGCAAAATAACTGAGGAAAAAATGTCTTTCTAAATAACCTATTGAATGCTGCTAGATTTCTAAAGAAAGTAATCTGTGGATTGGTCTGTTGAAAGTACCTGGCAAATGGAAGTGGCAGAATAAGATACAGTATATTCCTACTCAGAGTAATCATCTATTCTATTTTCCTTCAATTTCTTTAAATGGGGTTTTGCAGAATGCCTGTCACCACAATATCTTAACAATGGAAAATCAAGCTGATTTCTTGCTGCAGCCCAGTCAGTCTCTTCTCTGCATAGTTCTGAGCTTTGTCCTGATAAGGAAACAAATATCCACTGTGAAATTCATACAGGGAACTAAGAACATGTATGAATGGTTATCCTCTCTCTGAGTGTGTTTCTGGCCCACAATTGCTGTGTCTTCCTAATTTCAGAAATCTGCTTGTGGTGTTCTTTTCTCCCCGAAAGTAGAAAGAATGTTGCAGTGGTGGAAATAGGTGACAGACCTGAGGGGCAACTGAGGTTGTTGGCTATTTCTGTGGAATGTTCTGGTAAGTTTTAACTTAAGATTCTAATTCATTCATTATAAATAGAGAGAGAAATAACAAGACAAACTTGGTTCTCATAGATGCAATAAGAAATCTTTATGGGGTCCGGAAAAGACAAACATTCTCATATTTCTATGGACACCAAAAAATACTACAGAAGTTGAAACACATGTGGTAGTATCTGTCCATCAGATTCCAGTCTAAAATTCACTATCAGGAATTAGAAACCCTGTGTCCCTGCACAGTCTACAGAAACAATTAGTGTATGCTTATACATATGTGCTTGGTTTGATCTCAGGTACCTTTCCCCAAAAGCTTGACTTATAAGGTTCACCTTGTGGAGTTTTATCTTATTTTTTTTAGTTATCTAATATTTTTTTATTTTAAAGAAAAGAGAAATATCTCCTGCTAAAATAATTTCAAACTTCTGTAAACTGAATATATACCCTGAAAAGCGAAAACATGTTTTCAAGTTCAGAAATGAACTACTGATTTTTTTTCACTTCACCAAATACACCACCTACATTATAAATGTTCTTGCTACAGGTGTGCAGCAGACGAAAACAAGCTGATTGTAGAGTGTGTCAGTTCTGTTTTTCTAATTCATCCAGCCAATGCTGCTCATCTTGCATATTTATTCGAAAATTATGCAGGTTTCTACTGACACGTTAGCTGCAGAAGCATTTAGGGGGTGAACTGTACCTGCAATTACCCTTCTTCAGTCTTTAGAATTTCCTGGTTTAGCTTTATTGATGAATCAGTGAACAGAATCTGGTCCAATCTCATTATATTTGGTATCAGTGAGGCAAAATTATGAAAATTTTACACTTAAAGCTAAAAGTTTTATTCACATCCGCCGTCTGCTTCAATAGTTTGTGTCTGAAATTTTTAGCTGAGAAGTTAAAGCAGAGGTAAAATTCTCACCTCACTGAAGAAAATGGCAAGCAACACATTGAATAAAGCTGACCAGAGGTTACACCTCAACATTTAACTGTGTTGCTGAACTAATAGTTTAACTTTATTAAGAGAAACAAGAAATAAGTTTTGTAAGCCAAGGATCCAATGAAAAAGTTTCCAATATTGACTATCATAAATCAGAGCATGAACTGGGATGTTTAGGCGCCTAAAATTGTTTACCATATGAAAGGTCAGCACATCTAAAATGATTGGTTAAATGCTTTATTTTATTTCTCAGAACAATACCATTAAGCCTTAGAAATCCTTTTATTTCTGTATAGTGTAATTGGAACTGCACTAATCAAGCTAAGATAACCAGATCAAAAATAAAATAGAAATAAATTTTAAAAAAGGATTAAGAAGGGTCTGAGACCATTTTCTTTGCCCCTTAAGGGCTTTGTGGGAGAATGGGATAATTTGCCTATCTTTCTGCATTTTCAAATCAGTGATGATGGAATGAACCATAAATTGATGATCATGTCTTTGAGCAGAACACTTTATACTTAATTCTTTCATCAGTTTATTCTAGCTAATTATGCGTGAGGAGTTTTAGCTTTTGCTTTCAAAGACTTGTCACTGTGTGGATGACAGCAATGGGGAATAGAAAAGTTCTTTTTAATTTCTCCCAGCACTGAACACTCCTTTGGGCATTAGTTGGGATCCATGATAATCTGATTCTCATTGCGCATGACTGTGCAGTCACAGGGAACCGAAAGGTTACAGTCAACCCTACAGACTGGTTTGCATATTTGCATAAGGTTTCACAATAATGATTTTGTTTTAAAAAGAAAATTAGTAGTAAATTGCTGGCAATTTCAATGCTTTCGCCATCTATGATTTCGCACATGATGATTGGTAGGCAGTAAAGCAGTAGAGTCCTTGCTGGAATATTCTCTGCAGTGGATTTTTATACTTTTCCTAATTTGCTATGTTTGCAAATTTTCCTTTCTGTGAGGTACTTTAGGGAACAGGCAGTAAAGCTAGAGAGTAAATTAATCACTCTACTAACAAAGCCCTGTACTGGCCTTCTGTTTTCTGGTAATACACGTTAATACAGGTCCCTCAGGTTCAGAAGCAAGGATGAAGTATACTATTGCTATTACTTCTACTGATGATAGTTTTAATAATAGTATTTATTATTGTTATAATTGCTATTATTGTTATTATGTGTAATTTAAGGTTATTTTGTACTGGTGTTGCATGTAGTTCATGTCATTTATCATATGCTGTGAAAAAAATTGGTAATTCAGCCCATAATGAACTTTGAGACATCAAATTAACAAGAGTTCTCTTGATGTGTTTGTATTATATGTACAACATATGTTTGTTTCAACATGGTGAATTCATGAGAAGGCTAAAGCTGCCATAGAGTTAAACTGCAGAGAGAAGACTCAACTTATTACAGTTATATGAAACTTCAAAACTGTCAGAAGATGTGCAAGTGTCCATTCATTCATCTGCAAAGACATTCCTGCTGCACAAACATCCATTCTCTGTCTAAAGTGTGTAATTCTACTGCGACAAAGTGGATAAAACAAGTGGGACAACAATAATTGAAAGAACCTGGAGTCTGGTAGGTAAGGCAGTCTCCTGAAAGACAGTAAATACCGATTTCAGCTCCTTCGAACAAAAAGGGTTGATCTTATCAGCAAGATATAGTGAGAAAAAGACCCAAAAACACAAGGCCACAGTACCACTGTGTTTCATCTTATTTAGAGCCCTACTGGTAGCTTCAAAGACAGTGGACAAATTAGTGATCAGACAATTCCTCATTGGGGTAGCTTTTAGAAATTTGTTTATGAAGAACACAGAAAGTCTGAATTATTTAGTCAGCAGGAGAGACCAAGGAAGATCTTTAGACAGATTACAGATACTGAAAAGACCCTATTAACGATTTTAATGATGTAAATCAAGTACAGAAGAGGAAGAAATAATCATCATAAGTATCTCTCTTATAAGCTGCTCTTCAGCATCTTCCTTCAAGTCAGCATTTCTGATAAAAGCCTTTCAACTGTTGATGAGAACTTCTGAGTCTAACTTGTTCTAATCTGGAACATCTTCTTGATGATATGGTCCTGCAAACTTTTATTCTGTTATGCTGCAAACTACTAGTTGTGTGCTGAACAGAGATACTCCTATCTAAATCTATACCATTGCTTCTTCCTGAATCTTACCAAAGTCAAAATTTCATTGCTCCATACAAAACTATTTAATGAAAACATAATTTTTAAAGTTTCTTATACAGACTACTTTATGTAAGTACAATATTTGCAGCAAGACAGTAGCAGAGAAGGAAACAGACTGAAGAATCTCCTTCTTTTAGCTAAGAAATAAATTATCAAACATCAAAAAGTTCTTTCAAAGAGAAATTTTTCCACTTGAATCTGAGGCTGAAAAGACTGTGACTCTTTCTTGTATGTTTGGTATAGGATAGGTTGTCACAGAATTTTGGAGAGATGAGATGTAAAACAAGTTGAAATGCTCTTTGCCCAAGAGCTGGTATTAAAGGTCATTTAAGCTTGCTTTCATTTGCTCCCCTGGGACTTTGCTTTTTGTTTCCTTAGTCTGTATTTGTTTCATTTTAATTGCAAGGCAAACACTGCTATTGTAGTATGTGTAACTCAATGGGGAACTCTGCAATCTGAAAATACAGCTCTGTGGTTTATTGACAGTGATGTCTCCAGGCACTGTGGGGATCAGCAGCTCCCTGTGTTTGAGCACCAGCAGTGATGGCGGCTCCTCTGGGGGTGATGGCAAAGCCTCGCACACTGGCCCCGTCTCTCTGCCCCAGATAGGAGCAGGGCAGCCCACCAGGGCTGCACCAGGGCAGCCCAAGCTCAATTCAGGGAAAGCTTCTGTGGCAGAGCCTAATCCAGGAGTAGCTGTTGGGGCCGTGGGCCAGGGATGCCCTGTCCCTGAACCCTGGTAGCCCAAGCCCTGGAGGAGAGTGCTCTTTGCCAGACATGCAGGTGTCCTTGTGAGCTGACATGAGGAGATGCTTTAAATTGCCTATGTAGACCTGATTATTGGAGAAAAAAAATAAACTGATATTCTGAAAATGAAATGTTAAATATACAGCATCATCTTACCTTGGTCTTTGGTTGGTTGGCTGTTTTTGCTGTGCTTAAATAAAATTTATACCTGCAAGATACAGATGCAATCCCCTGCTGTTTCCTGCTCCATTCAGTGTCATTAAACTATGGATTGATTTGCACTCTGATTGATAGTCCTCTGGTCAGTGTATTCTTACATTTCACAGTAAAACCTCCACTTACAGTGGTTTCGTTGTTTTACTGATACATTAGTCACTTCTCTAGATTTTCTTTGGCACAGTGGAACTTCCATCACTGCCAGTTTTTATCCTGTTAGATAAAAAACTGTTTGGAAATTTGTATTTATCACAGCTTTGTCTTGACAGGAGGGTGGAGTACACGACCTACCAAGCCTCCTGGTGTTCCACTTTCACAGAATGCGCTGGTTCTGAAGGAAAAGAAAGGGGATACACAGAGTTATGCATGCTCCCTGACGTTTTATGTCCAAATAGTGATAGAGAAAGGTAGTAAAGACATAGGTTTGGTAAATTACTCAGCTCCTATTCCTATTTATCAGAATATACATGCATTTGTTTTTCTTTATTCTGGCTTACAACCTATGTAAGGAAAACCAAATTAGCCATATATTGAATGGGACAAACTATCAGTTGAAGTCAGTAAAGTAGATAGAGTTTGCACCAGCTGGGAATGTGCCTCAGCATGTTGCAACATTTGTCAGAAAAAGCAGCAGTAAGAATTGCAAGTGTTTTTATATGCTGATATGCTTACACTCTCAGATATTTACATTTTGGGCAAGTAAATTAATTGCCGGGAAAAGACCACTCAAAACACACACAGCAGGTGCTTCTTCAACTTAGTTTACATTGATTGTTTTCTTTTCTGCTTCAAGAGTCAGCAACACACAATATTTTACAATTAATCTATCTTGTCACAATGGGTACTAAATGAGTCTTATTTATGCAGGATGCCAGTGAGTGCTGATGTATATGGGTTTACAGTTAAGAAAAAAGGACAGACCTGCTTCTGGATCAAAGGTTCAGTGGAAAAGATGAGACAGCTGTTCATTCAACTGCAGTCAATCCGTTTAAATGTAGATATGAACTTAGCACACGGATTTAATTAAACTATTTATAATGTAGTTTACCAAGACAACAGGGCTTACAGATACCTGTTGGAGATGAGGCTTTCAAATTCATTGCTACTTTGTAATTTACATAATGCCAAGAAATGTGTCTAGTTGCTTTGGCTTTCTGGTTTGTTTCTGTTTTTCCCTAATGGTGATGATGTACTGCAAATTTGAATCCTGCTATACTCACTGGTTAAATATTATGAGGCAGCATGACTCAATATGTGGGTATCCACACCTATGACTGGGCTTTACATGTTCACCCTGTTTCTACATCCCCTTACACTAGAAATAAAAAGCAATCAACAAAGTCAAATGACAACTAAAGCAGCAGAGGCAAACTAATGATATGAAATGATGTTTTATTTCTAAAAATGTAAGAATAAAATAGGGTATTTGTTATTATAGGTCTTTGAGAGATCATGCAATACAGAGATCCATTTCATGAATGTATTTAGCCATGTGCTTTCCTTACATGTGTGCCTCACTGACTTATAGCCATGCATTTGAAATGCAGATGTGTCTGATTGCTTTACTGGAAAGAGACATGCTTTTTAATGGAAGTCTTAAATTAATATTTATTATTTTTTTATTTCTCAAAATAGTTACTGATAATGTTCCTGCTTCAGGGTATCCAAAGATGTGTGTAGCGAAGTTTATGACTGTTTTTAACTGATCACTTCAATTATGACTATTATTTCTTATAGTGGGAAAGTAAACATCTATAAGTTCATAAGGAGGAACACTCTTCACCTTCCAAATCTTCGCTGTTTTCACTGGGGTAGTAGGAGGTTTGGAGAGCAGTATAGAGTCAGTTGGTGGCCCTAAGAGTTGGTAGCCTTTTTTTTTCCTACAAAAATCCCAAACTTGTCCCTACTAATTTTGTGTGAAAAGAATTTATCCATGTAATTGAAGTTGTGGTAGACCAATGTTATGTGCTCTTGGAAATATTATTTCAGATGTTTCATCAAAATTTCAGCTTAGGTTTCATCAGCATTCTTAAGTTTTTCTTAATTTCTCAGCTGTCAAAGATTATACTCAGATATACAACTAAATGAAAGGTTGTTATTAATACTTGTGTTCAAGGTCTTTGCACAACAGTTTGTAATTGAGCCCTCCAGATGTATCAGCTACAAGGGAATGGAGTGATCCTTCAAGAGGGTGTCATAAGAAGTTAAAGGAACATTTGTATGATTGAGAATCACAACCAGTTCTGAGAGGGTCATTATTTCCACAGTGTGTCTGTTCATGATTGTTAATGCCCTGTTGATGCTGAAAATGCAAAACTCAAACTGGACTGCCAAAGAAGCAGTAGATTAATGACATGTTTTGATAGTTTTTACTCAATGTAGGAAAAGTTTGAGAAGAATCAAAGACAAAAAATCACTTAATGTATGCAGAAGACAATGTTCAAGACAGTTTTAATCATATTAAAAGAGAAAGAATAAAAATGTCTCCACACTTTTTGTTCTTTCTTTTTTATCTTGTGCGTCGATGTCCAAAAGTTTGCAGCAACAGATGTTATTTTAAAGTTTTGGGGTAGAGACGTGGGGAGAAACAACTCGATTATTAATTTGGTAATAGGAATCTGAGAAAGGCAAGTTAGCTGGCTGATGATGATTATGGATGTTTGCATTTCAAAACAACATAAAGAAAATAAGTATAAAAGGAATTTCTCTCCCTTTATTTTCCATTGCTCTAATAATAAGCCTCCTATGAAGAGAAGCTTTTTCCTGTACTCTCAATCAAACATAAACAAGCAATTTATCCATAGTTATAAGGTAGGAAGGAAGACAGGAAGGCAGAAGGAAGGAAAGAAATGCAAGTGGACCTCTGGTAGTCTGCCAGAACCGGAGGGATATTGACAAGTTTGGAAAGAGTCATAGAGTAGCACTAAAGTGGTTAAGGGCCTGGAAAACATGATACATGAGGAAAAAGTGAGAAATGGGACCTTTTTTAGCCTGGAGATGAGAAGGATGTGGGGGATCTTGCTAGTTTAAACTTTGTAATGGTGAGTTATAGAAAAGCCTCTTCATGGAATAAAAAGCCATAGCCAAGAGTCTAAAGTCATAAGCTGTGGAAAAGGAACATCCATCCATTCATCCATATACTGAAATAGTGTTCATGACATGAGTGGTAGACACCATATCAAGTTTGTAAAGGAGACTTTGAAAACTCTTTTCTGTAGTTTTTCAAAACTGTCCTGGAAAAAACCTAAAGGAACCTCATTTAACATTGAGCTCTTCTATTTTGAGGAAGAGGTTAAAGCAGACAATCTCCACAGAGATGTTTTCAAACAAAATTGTACTGCAATTCTACTGTTTTCTGTGTTTGTGAACCTCTTGGAACTTGGACAATTTTTCAGCTAAAAGATTTTTTATAGTTTTACTGGTTTTGGCTGGAATGAGGTTTTGTTGACAGAAGCTCATAGGGTGCTGTTTGGCATTTGTGACCAAAACAGTGATGATAAGACAGGAATATTTTTGTTGTTGCTAAATAGTGCTCACTCTTCTGGCAGTGATTAGGCTGAGGAGTACACAAAAGTCTGGGAGGAGGCAAAGTGGGGACAGCTGACCCTAACTGCCCCAAGAGACATTCCAGACCATCATGCATCATTACAGGCATCATGCACAGCAATAAAACCTGGGGACAAGAAGTCAGAAGGGGGAATATTTGGAGTTAGGACGTCTGTCTTCCCAAGCGACCATTACCCATGATGAAGCCCTTTTTCCTTGAGATTTCTGAAGACCTGTCTGATGATGGGAAGTGGTGAATAACTTCCTTGTTTCGCTTTGCTTGCATGCATAACATTTGCTTTTCCCATGAAACTGTCTTTATCTCAACCCACAAGTTTTCTCACTTTTACCCTTATGATTCTCTACCCCTTCCCATTGCAGGTGGGGAGACTGAGCAAGTGGTTGTGTGGGGCTCAGCTGCCTGCTGGGTTAGCCCACAATAATGATATATTTTTACATTTCAGAAAAAAAGCTATGAAACATGTACCATCCTTCAGTTTTTGTGTAAAGGAGATCCATGCCTAACACTAACTTTTTATAGAGCTGTCATTCTGCACTAGAACTACTCATAAGTGACACTGTTTCCCACATGATAGCTTTCATAATAGCAAAATCATCTTCATGCAAGAGTAAAGCACTTAATAACCACTACATTTAATTAAAACAAAATGTAATGTATTAATGTATTTCAATTCCAGAAGTACTGTCCTTTTAGGAAAGACTATTTCAATTATGGAATATATAGTCACCAGGAGTTCACAATATTTTAACAACTATTTTGCCTATTTTTATTTTAATAAACAGGTTGAACAACTTTTATTTAAAATAGTTTAATTATTCTAAAGGACTTCTGAAAACAGAACAAGTGTAGTTTAAGTCCTTTACAGGTTGAATTGGCACTGCTGAAAGCTATTGTAATTAGTAAATTTGCAAAAGCATTGTTAAAGTTATTTTCCTCAGCTTCAATATACTACAGTTTATTAGTAAGCCTATTATTTATGCACTCCCGTGGGCCATTTAACATTTGCTTTAGTTAATGAGAATCTTCATCTTAATTAACAATACAAAAAGACCTTTTTCCTTCCCTCCCCCACAAAACGAATAAAATGTTAGAAATTTATCCCAGAATAATGTAATTTTGGAGTTATTAAAAGCAAAGCCTTTCCAATGCTCTTTTTTTATTATCATCAAAGCTCCTGGAAAGACACTTAGTTAAATTTTGTATGTCATGCATATCTTAATTAAAAACATGAATTAATATTAAAAGACACTGAATGATTCAAAGTCCATGTGAAGGTCTTGAATGGTAATGAATTTTTGAGATTTGTAGAAATTCAGAATGTTATTGCACAATATTAAGGTCAAAATTTTAGAAGAAACAGTTTCAGAACACCTCTGTGCTACTATCAGGGACTGTGCCTGTAGTATACACGATCATAACCCTTTATTTCAGTTCAATTGAACCATGTCCTCTGAATAAGTTTCTAGTGAAGTGAAAACAAGAGTTCAGCTTGCCAGCCAGAAGAACATGGTAACCTTTTGCCCCAAATCAGATCAGCCAGAAATCTATTAGATGTATAGAGTCACTTTTATTTAGAGAGAACTAAATTACTTTGGCTGTATTGTGGTACGGAAGAGACAAGTCTTACAAAATGCATCAGGTCCTCTGCTTTATCTGATGGAAAAACAAGGAAAAGCTTTCTCTGGTAATTTTTTTTTCTAGTTTTTGCCTACTGAATGAATAATGTCAGCTTTTGTCCTTCAGACTATGAGCATAACGTTGTAAGCACAAAGAGTGAAAATGTTGAACTTGAGATACTGATATTTAAGTCCAAATATTTTGAGTTATTTTGCAAAGACATGGATAAATGATGACATTTCCCTCCCTAGTCCTCCTCCCTTCATAGAATAATAAAAACATTAAAGCTGGAAAAGACCTGAAAGACCTTTGAGTCCAACCTTTGACAGAACACCATCTTGTCAACTAAACCACAGCACCAAGTGCCATGCCCAGTCACCTCTTGAGCATTTGCAGGGATGGTGACTTCGCCACTTCCCTGGGCAATCTGTTCAAATGCTTAACCAACATTTCAGTGAAGAAATTTTTCCCAATGTTCAAACTGAACCTCCCCTGCTGCTGCTTGAGGTCATTTCCCCTTGCCCTCTTGGACAATATCCACAGTAATTTTCTGGCTACTTTTATTTTAACTCTATAGGGAGAGAATGCAAAAGGCAAGGTCTGCATAGTGATTTACACTGATAATTTTTGTTATGTGTGCTCCAATACAGGTGTCTTTATAAAGACTTCAAAATCTTTTGAGCTAAAGGAGAAACTGCTTTCTTACTTTTTGCACTATTTTCGGATTAACTGTATGGGTTAGCACATTGGTGCAAGAAGAATTCAAGCCTTTTGTATCTGCTTGGACTGGCACTCTGGGCTTTTTACCTGAAGAAAGGTCATGAGACCTAGGGTGGCTGAGAAATTCTGTGACCCCAAAAAAGAAACTACAATAATGCAGTCTAATGTCGTGTACTGTATTCTCTTGTATAGTGAATTTTGCCTTCTCTGCAATAATCATCCAAATCCCAGTGAAGTCATGAGTCTAAAATACTGGAAATATGGTACAGGTGTGAATATTTTTATGGTCATATGATATTATCTTGTAAATGTTTGATACTGACGGTCATTTTCTGCCATCCAGTACTTACTTCTGTTTGTCATTATTTTTAATCATTAGATTGTCTGTTGGGGCTGGAGAGGACAGTTTGTTTGCATGTCTCCTTGTTGTTTTTCCGAAGTAGCTAGACTGAAATAGAGTGCTAGTGTGTGGGATGGATCTCATGTTAAAGGAATGGGATGGCAACAAACATTTGAAGAGATGAAGGGGAGACATGAGTTTTCTTAAACTACTATTACTTTTACCCAGACATCCTTGGCACACATATAGTCCTGAGACGTTAGGGTTGGGGTTACACACATGGTGAGCCTACACCAGGGACTGCATAACACAGATTTATCAAGAGGTGAATCATGAGGAGAAAGAGGTATAAGACAAAGTAAAGGTAAGTTCAGTTTTTCCAGTGTGGTTGTGTCTGACTTAACAGATCTGCTGGATAAAGCACATTTGTGTTGTGACCTTTTGTCCTGTCAAAAAATTACAAATAAGTACATTTTGCATGACAGTTGACATATTGCAGCACTATAGAAGAAATATTGCTTCTGCGTTTGTTCAGGATCTGGTGTGGGAGGAACATTGAGTTTCTAACTTAGGGAATTCTGTATGTAGCAGAAAACCTGCATAGCTTTATTGTAGAACTTCAAAGGCAAGTAAGGATAAGTGTAAGTTTTTATATATGTTTTTCATAAGATACATGTTTTTAAAAGAAAAATAAGAGATATGAGGGAGGGAGGGACACAAAAATCTGTTAAACGGTTCCTCCATGTAAATTACAGCCATAAATGCTGCTAAACTGTAAAATGAATCAAACTGTTAAATCTGCCTGTAATTTTGAAGATTAAGGCATTTACAAGCAGTGATGTGAGAACATTAAATTATATCACAAATTTTTCTGTGTACATTTTAATAGCACAGTATTAAACTACTCTGATCAGAGACATGATCAGAGAATAATGTCAAGGGTGTCTGTTACTTACTTCATATGATAAGACTAAAAAGGGGGTTTTTTGGGTTTATATGCGTGATATGATATTATGGAAAAAAGGTAGTGGAAAACTGAGCCTCTGTCCTGTATGACCACAAAAAAGTCTCATAAAAATATAGGAATCACTACAAAGTGTTCAAGTGTGAAAGTTTTTTTTATCCCAGAATTATTTTGAAGAGATAAAAATTAAGTAATTCATTGAAATGCAAACTAAAAAGAGAGATGATGATGATGATGATGATAATAATTATAACACAATAGGTAATATTTTGTGATAGGATCAATATCAGACTGCAATATTTTCTCATTTCTTTGGAGTTAATTTGAGAGGAATTAAATTTTTGGTGATAAAGTGTAAGAGATGCTGGGTAAATTGGTAAATCTATGAACATTTACAGTGATAACTTTTAGAATGAAGATCCATAGAAATCCACCTCTTTTCTTTTGCAGAAAAATATTTTCAAAACATTTTCTTGCCTTGTTGTGGTGACTTTTAGGTAGTCTGGTAAATTCCCTAACAGACTTCTTAGATTGAATTTTCATTTTTATTTTGTAATGTCTTAACTGCATTACATTTTATCTTCCTTGAGGCATGTGTAGAAAATCTGTAGAAAGAAAGAGAAAAAGACTGTTCCATTATCATAGCCTTATTACTCATTCCCTGTCTTCCTAATGATGGCTCCGTGTATCAAAACATTAAGGAACATCAGTTGTAACGCTGAATTTTTTAGGGAGTTTTGTTTGGGGTTTTAGGTTATGTTTTTAGGGGGTTTTGCTCACTGGCTTGTTGTTGTTTGGGATTTTTTTTTTTTCTCATGATAGTGCTCATGGACAGCATTGATTTTCTTCTCTTTCTCCTCTCAAAAAGGTAGGCCCATACTCCAAATGGTATTCCTGGATGCCAGGTGATTGTGTTAGTGCTGTGTCTGACTTCCTGAAAATTTTCATAGGAAAATACCACAGTAATCAAGTTATACAGACCCCAGTCTACAGGTAATTTTTTTTCATGACCTGATTGGAATTGCACAGAAGAGTTTGTATCAATCTCCACCTGCTCAAGTAAACATGCTTTTAAGGAAATGAGAGGTCTGTTTGGTTAACTGTTACTTTGTCTAGACTTGTAATAAGAGATAATAAGAGATACACCTTGAAATCTAACTCGTATTTTTTTACTGCAATATGCTATTGGGCCTCAGGATTATTATTGTGGATTTCTAATCAAAAAGAAATGCAGCAGAGGATGTCATAACTGTAATGTAAAGCAGAAAAACTGATGTTGTGCATACTAAAAAAAACCCTCACAGAAACATAAAAAAGAAAAATTCATAGTTCATGGTGTTGACAGCTCATTTTTTAAAAATTCTTTTTCCAAAAAAACCATAATAAATATCTTCTTGTTTTTGCTTCTGTGACAAGAAATTGTCACAATAATCTATGCATTTTTATGGTGTTGCACTTGGAGCTTTTTGGTACTTCAATAATTTTGTTTCTTTCAAAATCATTGCATAAACACATGAAGGAAAATATTTACAGGGCCAAAGCTTGTTTTAGGTTTTACAGTGTAACATTCTTCCATGTGTGGAAGGCATACCTTATTCTCATGAAAATTTGTCTCTTAAAGGAGCAGGTCTTTAAAGAACAGTGCACAAGGTAGGGAATGGAGGAATTCAGGATGCTAAATAATGAACATGGTAAAACTCATTTCTCAGCTGGCCCCAGGAGAAAGAGGAAATGTTGTGGAGCAAAGTTGAAACAGTACAGGTGGGCTGAACAAGCTGAAAAAACAAAACCAAAACAAATCAAAAACAATAACAACAAATTGAGTATATACAAACTAGGAATATGCAAGTTATAAACACAAATCCTCTTACATTCACATCTCAGCAAGAACTATTTACACAGTTAAACCTGTATGCCTAACCTTTACAGGTCAGGAAATGACCCATTTTTTTAAAAGGGTCAAAACTCATTCAAAAGGAAAAGGAAGTTGCTCATTGCATTTGAGATTACTTGATTTCAGCTTCCAGAATTTAATTATTTTTACTACTTTCCCTGATAGTAGAACTACATAGCACACTGTACCTTTGTTCTTGAAAAAAAAAAGTATTTCTGTACAGATATCAAACTGAATTTTCTCTTTATGAAATAAACAAATCAAGATTTCAGAGTACAACTTAGCAGAGATCTTATTCTCCTTTGATTAGTTACAATATGTGGCTTTTTTTTTATCTACTATCTCTATTTTTTCTTTTACCCAATTATATTTTCAAAAACTAAAAATTATCAAACTCTTCAGATTGTCAAAATTTTGTTTCACCACTGAGATTAGAAGCTATAAAATTCAACCTCTTTTCCCTCTTCTACTACTCCTTGTTATTTTTTATATATGTAACCATATATTTTTTTGCATTTTCTGTTACTGATGTCTTATGTAGATCTCTTCAACCATTCAGACCACAAATACTTCAAAGGACAATTGCTTTGTCTTTTGGGACAGTTCTCTTGCCTTCTTTCCCATAAATAACACAGACTTTACTAAGTGCAAAAGAAGTCTTGCTTCTCCTAGAAGTCTTGCTCAAGGGGAGGTCTTTGGCATTTAGATGTGCTGAAAAGAAACACCAAACAAGCATGTAGGCAAAGAAAGTAGCCATAAATACCTTGGGAATTATACAATATTTCTGCCTTGCATAACTCTGAAAATTCAAACTACATGGCATTCAAAAAAAAAGTTGTGATTAATTAATCAATTTATTTATCAGTAATCCAAATTTCAGGGGTTTTTTGTGTTTTGTTTTTTTTTTTTTAATAGAAACATTAATGAGAGAAATAGTTTCCCATATCTTCAGAAATAACAGTTTCTCATTTTTCTGTCGCTGAATTGTTTGGATTGGGCCATTAAATTTCAAGTTTTTGTACATGGAAACCAGTGTTGATACATACATGCGGCCTATGCATTTTTGCATTCTCTATGCAATTTCCAAAACTGTATATAGAATGCTTTCTATTATAAAACAAGTCACCGTTCTCTAGACCTAAAGATTTTTGTCCTAATTTATGCTGCACAAGTAACTTTCTGATCCACTTTCCACTATAATATCCAAATATATTGTCTATTGTTATAATAATCAGCAGTCTGGAAAAGTGGTTTGAGTAGCTATATTCTCCAGAAGGGAAATCTCCAGATAAATGCCAATTTCACCTATTCTTACCACCCAACAGCCACCCTTTAATCATGCATTGAAATCTTTGCAGTTATCTACATGATACAAAATAGATACCAATCTTTTCCTCACTTGATGGGGCAAAGATGAAACTGTCTCAAACTCTGAGTCATTAATTGAACTTCCTGTGTATATTCCAATCTATGGCACTTAGAATGACTCCTGACATTACTTATAATTCTCTATTCTTCTATTCTAGTTTTTTTTTTCTAGGTGTTTTATATAATTTTGATCTGTATTTTAATATTCCATAATTATGATGGATTTTTTTGGTTTGTTTTTTTACGTTTTATTATTTTTTTGGTTTTCTGTTTGTTTTTTTTTTATGAGATCTCTAATATTGCGTAATATTTAACACAAATGTTTATTTATTTACACATTATTTCCCATAGTGAATATTTTTATAAGTCACCTGCTTCAAATTAGGATATAACAATACTTTTTTTTTTTTTTTACACTGCATGTGATTAAAGTAATTTGAAATTAGGAACATATACAGTTACTATAAAAAAAGGACATATAAACACCCAGAAGGCAAATGATGTGTATTTACACCCATTAAAATAAAAGGAGAGTTCTCACAGGTAGAAGAGAGATTTAAAGAATGAGACAATTGCCAGTCATTAAAACTTAAATAAAAACAATCTGCTGCCTTCACAAGTAAACATTGCTTTAATTTATTTCCGGTTGTTTTACTTTTATCTATTTGTGGAAGAAGTACTATTAAAGAATAACAATTCTAGATTGTGAGGGCAGGATATTCTCTTTGTTCTAGAATTATTTACAAAAATATGCCACATTTTTCTAAATTTAATTGATCAATCTTCTTTAAAATTAAATTAGGCAGAAAAGATTTTGATGCTGAAAACTTTTCTTAAGATACAGAATAAATCAGCTTTTCTGTATTACAGTTCTAAAATATGGTTTGATAATGATCATACTATTTTTTTTTTTCCTACAGCAGCATCGATTTACGTTTGCAGATTGCAAACATATAGTGACAAATGAGTATATCCAAAGATAGAATAACTTTAAAAGAGTTCTTCATGGATTGCAAAAAACTTTGAAACTGACTGGGAAAGATATGACAGGAATTCTGGAAAGGATTTGGAAGAAATCCCTTCACCTGTATCCAGTCTTCATACCTTTTTCTTCTAAGTATTATAATCTAAAATATAGCAGTAAATACTTGAAAACTTAGATCATTAAAAGCTATATATATTTTCTTTTTTCTTTGTGGGGAGGTTTTTTTGTTTGTTTGTTCTTTGGTTGGTAGGTAGTTTGTTGGTTGGTTAGTTGGTTTGGCTTGGTTTGGTTTACTTTATTGTTTTTTGATTTTTTTCCCCTCTTGGGCCTAAACTTCAGAAGAAATTGAAGTTTATGAAGAAGTCCCTGGTAAATATAGGAGACATGTAAACAATATAAACATTATAATCTTAGTTCTACAATTTACATCTTTAATTTTACAGTTTTACAGATCAAAACTGACTTGTTAGGAAAGCCTAACTGATGAAAATCCATTCTTTAAATGTATATTTCAACTAAATTTGAATACAAAATCTTGGTAGACTAATGTGAGAAATAAAGTTCTAGCACTATGGGTGTGGCCCTGAAATTGCTGAGAAAAGAGCACAAATTTCATTAACTACTAATGAGAGTAGAATTTGTTTGATGTTTCTTGATGACACTCATTATTTTTCAAGATCAACAATATATAAATATAACATAATTAAACCCTTATAGTGACACTAGATATCCAAATCTTATAAAACTTGAAATGTGATGAAAACTTTTGTTGCTTTGATACAAAGTAAAAGATAAGATTTAAGATCTGAGCTCATTTTAAAAGAGCAGATTATTTGTCCTTATGAATGACAAGCTCTAAGAAGCATTTCTCAAAGGAGGTGTTACTTTCCATGGAGAGTTTTTACATCTGATCTCTGTTCTGCTAAAGAGATTCTAAATTTAATAATAATGTTAAACTAAACGAAATATGGATTCTCTTAAATAATTTAAGCTTGCTGCAATTATACAAATTTAATAAGTAAATAATACCACTGGATAAGATAAGATAATAGAATTATAGATTAAATGTCTTTTTAGTTAATTTAGTTAGCTAGTTAGTTTAGTTATCTTTTTAGTTTTTCTACAGCCGTTATTATTTTATTTCTCAGATATACCATAGTCACATTTTATTCATATATATTGAATCTTCTATTGAATCTACATCACACTGGTCATGACCAGAGCAATTGCACTTCTGAGAAATTTAGAAGAAATTATCATAGTGAGGAGAAAACTGTGTTGTTATGATAGGGAATTCAAGTAATCTATGTATTCCTCTATGCTCTCTCCTGGCTGTTGCCTCCTAGTTGACTTTATGGCTCTTGGTCTCATATTGGCTAGATTCTTAAAGAAATTACTTTGATATCCTAGTTGTCTCATTANATTATATTAAGAAGATATAAATTGTCTCAGTTAAATCATATCTCTTGCAATGAATTTAAACAGAAGAGACAAACCAATGGGAAACCCACTTCCATGTCTATTTTCTCATATGAAAACACTGTTTCAATTCTATTTACCAAAAAGAAGATAAAACTTGAAAAGAAGAAGAAGAAGAAGANAGAAGAAGGAGAAGAAGAAGAAGAAGAAGAAGATTGAAAAGAAGAAGAAGAAGAAGAAGAAGAAGAAGAAGAAGATAAATAGCAATTACAGACTGTCTAAACAGTGAGTTCTTTTTCTAATCCAGTAATGAACTTCTATATGGCGACATTTATTACCTTATGCAACACCATATGTTGCATGTAAAGGAAGCTACTTTCTATCATCTCTCACACTGAAAGTGAAGAAAAGTTCTGTCGAATCAACAGATCCCAGAGCTGTGACAAACTCCCTGTCTATGTGGGAATGTGTTGGCTGCCCAAATGAATAATTTGAGTAGAATTTTAAGAGCCTTTTATAAAGTTTTAAGATAATAAAGTTAGAATAACACACCGGGAAGGGTGTTGTTCCTTTTCCAAGTAGATATGTATTTGACATCTTTGTCTGGAAGATGTATTACTCATCCATCATAGAATATTGTCACACTGATGATATATTAGTGTAATACATAATCAGAACATCATCATTCCTGTGATGTATTGCTAGCTAGCACACAACTAGATGGTGAGAGTCGGTTATAAAGACTTAGCACCATTTATGGTATTAAAAGGAAAATTAAACATTTTATTTTAAGACTTGCACACTAAAGGGAAACTGTTAAAAGGTGATGGTTATCTTAAAATTTGATTTGTGGTAATGGACATCCTGAATTTTAGGGATATGAATTCTAGAAGTAAAATCAAGCAAGTGTTTGTGGTCAGGCAGTGGAGCTACTTTCCTGAAGATATTCCTTTGTGGCTTGTCAGTGGTAGTGCTCATAAATTGTATCATTAAAACTTAATATTTTATAAAACTGCAGAATATAGCATAGAAGTAACTATTTGCCATTCATTAGAGAGTCAACTTCTAGTATGGCAACAACATGAAAGCTTACTGTGGCATACAAAAACCAAGAAAAAAGATGCGGGAATTTTTAAGCAAATCTGGTTTTCCATGGTCTAGATGCAAATAAAGTTTAGTCCTTGCACAAGCTATTGGTCAGATATTTCAAAATCAGGAGAAATTTCAATCCTCCAGGAGCACAGCCTTAATGGAAACACATATCTAGCAATCACTACATTCCCTTGCCACAAAAGTCATAAGATGTTCCTTTTGTTATTATTTTTGTTATTCCTTCTAAAGTGAAAAAAAGGAAAACAAAAGAGTGACTAAATTAATGAAATAGAGGGAAAAAAACCCCAAAACGTCATGTTGAGTTAAGGCAAAATGTAGAACGAGAATTTAACCTGAAAAAATGATAGCTGTGCATAAACTGCATTACTCTGACTAGATATACACACCAAAGCTGATAAGGCTGCTCTTAAGGCTATTTTTTATTTATTTATCAGTGAAAGTTTTGAGAGCTTTTTCCTTTCTATTTAATCAAAGAATTTTATTAATAAGTCTCAGAGAATCAGTCAAATAAAGACAATAAAGTCCTTTTCAACAGGGTTTCTAATTTATATATTTAACTGTAGACTCATATGAAAAACTTTCCTGTTGAAAGTATAAAGAGAGAAAGAAAAGAAGATAAATAAAGAAGGTGTCAGAACAATTGGAAAGTTTCTGAGCATTCCCATATTAAAACATCATTTTGAATAATGCTCTGTCTGTATAAAAGTGGTTAACTGAAGGGGAGGGTAAATTAGAATATCTGACTTGTTTAGGTTGCTGGAAAAAGATATGGAAAATAAAAGAAGTTGGAAGAGTAAAAAAGGATAAAATAAACTTTAAATAATTATTTTTTCCACCTTTTTTGTATAAAACAGTTTATCAAAAGAAACCATGGAGAGCAGAACCGTGAAGCATTAATGATCAGTTCCTTAAAAAAAAAACAGATGATGTTCCTAATGTCATAAATCTATCACCTTGTTCTCCACTGATATTTTGTACCCCTCTCTTAAATGTATAGAGCTCATACCCATAGGGTCTGTTAGGACCCATGTATAATATATAACATATAATTTCACCAAAAGATTCTCTGATCTAGTCCTTGATTTCAGTTCATTTAGTTTTGCTTGTCTTTCTCCTGTCCTTTAGGTGGTCTATTCTGTCAGCATGGGATGTTTATCTATGCTATGCTTACAGAAGTGTGGCATGATCTTTCACTGCTGCTTGAAGGAACTCTTGAAGCAGCAAGCATGAAACGCTGGCTTGGGTAAACTGAAAAATACATGGCATGAAATTACCATTTTATTATTACCTTGAGGGCCCAGATCTGAAAAAAAAAAAANTGCTGCTAAAATCAGTTTAACTAGGGGAATGAAACAGAAAAAAAAAAAAAAAAAAAAAAAAGAAAAGGTTAAAGTGCAAAGAATACAGATGCACAGAATGTGGTTCTTTGCTGGGAGTTTGTACTCTGTATAGAAAAGCATATTTTTCAGCATACACTTCACCATACATGCATACTGCAATGTATGCAAAACAGTAAAATCAATGCAAATATATGCAGCTGAAGACAGTGCACATTTTGAAGCTGGCACTGCACTCTTTGTCAATGTCAGTTTTGTGACAACCTTTGATAGTGCATTGGGATTTCTTTAGTCACTTAGAGGTCAAGATAAACTGTTCCTCTCTTTCAAAACTTACCTTCTGATTGATGGCATTTCAGTGAAAACTGAGCCTTAAAAAGACTGTGTCTTATATTCCATTCTAGGGGACAAGAGGTTCTATAAGAACTTGATAAACTAAGTGCAATAGTGTTAAAATTAACCTAGATATTATCAAGAAAATGAAACAATGTCTAGTATCTCAGTACCTGTCTTAATTTCTCATTGGTTGGCTAATAACCAATCATATGCTGGAAAAAAAACCTGAAATACTTTCATAATTAATCTGGAATATCAGAAGAAAATTCATTCTTAATAGCATTCTCTATCAGCTCTTTTAGCAAATAAATTGCATGCATAAATACAATAAAAACAATTTCTCTCTTCAAAGAGACTGCACTTTTCTTAATTTGTTGATAGCTGATCCCTGTAAAAATAGCTAAGATGTGCTCACTGAAATGTGCTCACTGAAATTAGTTAGGAATATAACAAGAATATATGTACAATAAAATATTTTGGATCATATTTGCCCAGAGTTCTTAACATATGCCAGAAACAACTAGGCCATGTTCTGGAAAGCATCTATATGAGACAAATTCTGTAAGTACCTAATTTTTTTTTTTAATCATGTTCATATAGCAACTAAGACATGCAATTAAGATTTTGGGCAGTATAAATGTGTTTGGTTTAAAATATTCCACATGTAGGTATGCACAGCAGCCCAAACCCCAAACCACACTGAAGTCCTGCCTTTATAACCAGCCTAAATGTGTCAACCTGAGACACAGGTGTAGCTTTGAATTGTTAAGAGTGTGTGACTTGCAAGTAATGACTGTTATTTCCAAAATTTCATGAGCGTACCAAAGGTTTAGGTCTGCAAAAATACAGATAGAAAACTGTTAGCTTTTCAAAACAGAAATGAGCAAGTGATATTAAACTGAAAATATTCTAAGAACTACTTGGTGTTTTATAAAGCATTTATTTGTATTTCCACATACTTAAAATATTTGAAAAAACCCTCACCCTAAATTAGTCTAAACATTTATAGGGTAACCTTGAAAATGCATTTCTTTTTACCCTTTACCCCTGTGATCTCTTTCCATTTGGCAGGATTGTTCTTGATCGACTTGAACATGAGAAAAACTAGAGCATTAAAAAATAATTAATTATTTTATTGAATTATAATTTTAATTTATTCATGTAAATTAATAAAGGACTTAAATATTTCTGAGAGGAAAGAAATAATAGTCATGCTGGTAACCTAAATTTGTGAGGAGATAGGAATTTTGTTACAGTTATTTGAAAGAGAACCATTAAAGTCAATACTTTCAGAATGAAATGAATAATCACAAATGCTTGAGAGTAAAGTATGCATCAATACTGAAATCTTTGAAACATATTTCTACTTTTTAAAGGCAAACATGTCCTGGATGTTCTTTTTTTGATTAATTGTTTTTTTTTTTTTTACATCATGATTTTTTTTCCCAGAATAAGCCATACAAGAAGACAGGATGAATAAAAGATATTATATGTTTTTTTGGTTTTTTTTCATTCCAGACTGAATTTAAATTAATTCCCAGGCCTGAAAGTTGAATAGCTTTTGTGTAACTCATAGACTGTAGTTACAAGAGAAATTGTAAGGAGCAATAAATATGGAATTTCTTTCTGCCACCGTTTAGACTTTGGAAAAGTCTATCTTAATAACAATAAGAAGCTACTGCCAAATAATAAGAAACTGAAATATTGTTCCAAATAAAGGTTGTATTTGATATTTCTAAGTTTGAAATTTCTTTTCTTAGCAACTGCATCTGAGCAAGGATTAAGACATTCTGAGAACAGCACTGGAAAATCAGAAGCTCATGTTATTTCTTTATAGACAGCTTTCATAAATTATGTTACCTTAAGAAAATAAGTTTTGGAAGAATCTACTGCTGAAGTATTCAGTTGACTGAAAATTTTAAAAGACATTCAAAATAGCTATTAACTATTATGCCGCTGTGATAGTTCACCCATATGGGACAAAGTTCTCCATCCCAGAGGCATCGAAGTGAAGGATGTAGAGAAATATTTTTATGATTAGACACTGAGAAGGACTCAAAAATCATATCTATTTAATACTACTGGACTCAAGCTATGAGAATTTCACTCTTAAGTAAGAAGTTTAAATATTATATACAGAAATCTACATAATTACCTACTTGATTACTTTCACTCAGTTCTTTCCTTCCACAACCTATTATCCTCATCCACTCTTCCTCTGAAAGAAAATGGGTTGTTGATCTGGGTTGTTTTTTTTCTTTTCTAGCTGCAAAAAATTGCCAAATGAATTGCCAAAATTGATGTCACATATTGTAAGACACCAAAATTGCTGCTTATGGCAAATTCCAAGCCTTTGAGGTTTGAGGACCAACATAAAACAGTGGTGTGACTTCTAGATAGAGGTTAAGTCTTCATAAACAATATTAATTCTTGGAGAATATAAGAATAT
>VXBI01008365.1:524498-584048 GCA_013397375.1 Toxostoma redivivum | reverse complement strand
AAAAAAAAAAAAAGAAAAAAAAAGCCCAAAGGTTTGATGTGTTTAACTGATTCTTATTATGCATTTTTTCTTTTATTCAATAGAAATTATTTTGCAGCAACAAGTACCAAACAATAATATAAGAATTTTCAGGAAAGTTGTTTGGGACAGTGAGGAATACAGAGCTTAGAGAAGTTATGCTCACATATAAGAGAGAGGTGCCAAAGGAGATATTTTGCTAAAGGAAGGAGTTAACTGAGTTATTCCCTTTCTTTAGATATTTTAGGAAGCATACTAATTCTGGAGTTTTTGATTACTTTACTTTGCTACCATGAATATATGTATATTTAGTAACACCACTTGTCTTTCATGTTTCATTCTCTAAAGAATCTCACTCAGGAAAATACAGATTGTACATAAAAAGTAACAAAACTGCAAGCACTTTTTGGCCATACTATGCAATTATTCTAAGAAAAGTAAGACTGGCTTATTTCTTTTCCTTTCTTGCCCTTTTAAAAAAGCCTGGAACTTTGCTGTAAAATAAATGGCAGTACTGCTACAAAATAAAGCATGAAAACTTCCAGGCAGATCTCTTTGATACCAGAATAAGTTTTATTCATTGCCTTTGCTAGGATCAGGAATGCTACTCATGTGAGCTGTAGGGGGATGTTCTTTAGAGCATTTTAAGAAGGAGAGTATTTATACACATATTCTTTACCTATCAACAATAAATTTGCCCCATAGTTTGACTCCATCTCTTGCTGGCATTCAGGTGAGATGAGATTAACTTTTTGTAACTTTCCTATAAAGCATGTATTAGACTCCATATTACAGACTTTCACAAGTTTCCATATGTTTTTATATTCAGATATATCTCTTTGCATATTTTAAACAAGTCCATTTCAGTGGAAAATAGGAGATTCACGTGATGAAAAGGGTAAGATATTTTAATCATTATTATGACAATAATTATTATTATTGTTATAATATAAGATCCAGTTACCTTAATGGTGAAAACTATGGTCAGTGAAAGTGCTAGTTAGTAGAAGGTAGAAGAAAAACAAGAGATAGTGTAATACTTCAGATCAGATTCTAGAGACATCTAGAGAAGATTGCTTCAGTAAAAGGAAACACGAGAGAAAATAAAATAAGGATGACTGGAATATAGAAATATATACACTTCTTAAAACTTCCATTTGCACAAGTGAATGAATATATCTCTTAAAAGACAGATTGCTGAGAGTCCCTTCACATTTCTAGAACATATCTGAAGCTTATATTTAATTTTAAAAAAGGGACATAATTGCAGACTTTCAGTTATCATGTAAAAATTCTATGCAGTCCTACCATTTGGCCAGGTTGAAGAGAGCTACTGTCTCGTCACAGACCAGCTGGTCTGATGCAAAATTCTATTAGCAGTGTGGAATCACAAATTTTTGCATTATTTGCAAATGCACCTTCTCTAACTGGATTGATTCACAATCAGCTGTCTCTTGTTTGCCATACCCTCAACATCACTATTTGTTAATTTGAGTTCAAACTTTTTCTCCCAAGATTTCAAGCTTATAAGTAAGCTATTTAAGATAGTCAATGGATATTCTAGCACATAAGACACCAGTTCACATATCCACAGAAAATCTGAAGGAACTAAAAATCACTTTTTTCCTCAAATGTGACAGAGCTGCCCAAGCCTATTATCATCAATGACAGTTCTGGCAAGCTCATCATTAACCACCCTTTATATTTCATTATGGATTATCACTCTAGGGAAGTTCTAATTGGACAGTTGTATGGAGTATGGTCTGGGTCTTGTCTGCAAAAATAGGAACAAAAAAATTAAGTCTAGAAAATACTGCTCTGGACATGTTTCTTCAATTATAGAACTATGTCCTAATAAAATTTTTCATTGCATATTGTGATTATTAATTTTCAGTACTTTAATGGTGTAATTATTTTTGATGCCTAAAATGGACAACAAATACAATATGAACCTGTGATTCCTTTTCCATTCTGCAAATAAAAAATGGCTGAAATGCATTCATTCTTTTAACTCTCTGAAATATAGGATTTAGAGATGGAAAGAGTTTGTCCCAATGTGTTTCCATCCAGTTTCGAAGGTGATACTATCCTCGATATAGAAACATAAACAAGATTTATATCTTATTTAAGATTTGCTTAATCTCATATTGAAGGCTTAATTAGAGTTTGTGCTGGCCTTCTTCATGGAGTGAGTTTATCTTTCAAAAGCAGTATTAACACCATGAATCCTTATTTTGAATCTGAATTACTCAGCTAAAAATGTGATTTTGAACTGCTTAGCTGACTTACAATGACTGCTTATTTTGAATTTTATACTTTCATTGAATTTGAATTCAAACTCTTTTTTGTTGCAGAATCTATTAAATCCAAAAAGCCCATGCGACTCTTGTCACATCAGCCCACATCTTCAATGTTCTTATAGAACTGTTTGTAAATTCTTGATGGTGACAATTTGAAATGACATTTACTTTTGAGATTGTTTCAATCTTTGAATGGAATTTAATGCTAAATATATAATTTCTTCCTCTATACAACTAAGTTGAATAGTGATGTCACTTTAAGTATTTTGCAGAAAAATGTGGCTAATAGGTTTTTGTATAAGGCTTTCAATTTATGTATAGAAAGAAATTATGATGTCAAATTATTTTAAGTAACTGCAATATGGCCCTAAGAACTTTCCAAGCAATAGTATATAAAAAAACCTTGAAATTTCTGTGCAAATTACCTAGCTATTTTCTTCTTGAGCTAAAGCATAAAAGATTAGGACACAGGTTTACCTAACAGGTTTCTGTAGGGACAGTCTTAATATCACCTAATGGTAGTCTGCTAAAGAGTAGGTCTTTACTCCAAAGTACTAGTTGGGATCCTTCTACAGTAAAAGAGAGAGCAAACTATGTATACATATTGAGAATAAATCATCTTCTTTAATGGGACAGCTCAAAAGAGATAGCGTGAACTATCTTCTAGGATACCAGGATGTATTAATTTCTCTGACTGTAGAGGTATTTTAGATAATAACATAGATTAGAAGCCAAGTTCAAGTCAAGAAAGAAAAAGATAAGACCTATTCAGACATAATAATCTGCTGGTTAGTTCTGAATCTATTTTAGAGAACTTTTTTTTAGTATTTGCTAATCATAGCCAAAATAACAAGTAAAATGGGTATGTTGGACAAAAGCATCTTTTTCGTTTGTAACTTGACCCTTGACCTACCAAAGAATGTGCTTTCCATCCAATAAAAAAGCAGAGAATGAGAGTTAATTAATATACTGTGCTATTACAGTACAGTAAAGCAGAGAGAGCACAGTTAAAAAAGATCCTGAAAAACACAAGCCTTTAGTGAATTCAATTTTCTGACATTTTTCATATCTGTAGGATTTATTAATATTATAATTTACTCTTTTTCATCTCTTTTATTTTTTTTTCACAAGCAGCATTAAAATAGATCATACTAGTTCTAATGGAGACATTATGGTCTGTTGTGTAGATACTCAATTACAGAGTTTTAAATATACAAATTATGTAAATGCCTATTTAGGGAGTATTTACAAAACATTATTGACCTAGTAAGCCATAACAGCTCCGGTCTGTCAGAGAAATATCTATTTAGATCCTGCTTAAAATGCAAATTATTGGTCCAATAGGGTATAATGGCTTCTTCAGAAGTGCTTCATTCTATCATCGAAATCCATGGTTGGGGACTTGCTGGCTAGTGACTTTTGTGTGAAAGCTACCTTGGAAACTGTCCTTAAGCACACAAATTTCCCACATGATAGAACATAATGGTTATTTTTCAACAACTTCTGACTACAGAATAGTATTGGGTTCTATTAGGTAGCTAGTTAGTTGTCAGATCTCAAAGAAAAATGTGCAGATGCTATACAAAGATATCCATTGGCTTCAGATTCCCCTCTAATTTTGTTTGAAACAATATCTGGTAATGTGCAGCAGCTATTTTTCAAAAATTAGTATTGGTCCTTCGTGGATTTACAGCACCAATTCTATAATGAAACAACTTTCAAGACGTGGACCAATCCTCCAAAAGGATAATTATAAATCCTCATTAAGCAGAGCACTTTGCACAGACTTCAAGAGGAAGTATGTGCAGGCATTACAGAAATGATTGAAAATACACACATCTACAATATGATGCAATCCCTCCATTCCTACCCCAATCCTGCCCAGCTAGCTCTTATAATGAGGGGGAGAAACGGGGTTATACATCATTGGAACTTAATAAGACAAGGAGGCCTCTCAATTGATTTTCTCTGGACGTGTTCCAAGTTTATTCATGAAGGTCCAGCGTGAGAAGAGCTGAACAAAGGGACTACAGGGTTATTTAACCCTTAGGGTCAAGGGGAGGGCTTAGCATTCCGGCAAATAGGAAAGGTTTAGGGTTTAGGAATAAACCGATAGGAAAGAACCAGGGTTCAGGTAACAGCGATGCAACAACAATACACTTAAATGTTGTTCATTAAATATTAGTAAAACTGCACCAGGCTACACGGAATTTCTTCTGTATAGCAGACAACTCATTGTACCAAAAAGTTTCAATGAAGTCAAGAAGTTTTGGAGAAAGCACCAAAGCTTGACTGAGGAGATTGGCAGGAGTTTTTATTCCAAGGGGAAAAAAAAGAAAAAGCTGGTTGTACACGTTGTCTCTGTTTTGAGAGTGTACACTTAATGGAGCGTCGCCAAACTGAACAGGGATCTATTATGGAGTGAAATTTCTGAACTACTGAAGGAACTGAAATACCTTCACAACTCTCAGTTTAGGGACTTGGAAATCATTAATTAGAGATGTTGAACAGGGATTTGTACAGATAGGGAACAATTCTAGTTTTTTACAGTTCTTACATGTACAAACTGCATTCTTTTTAACATTGAGAACATAATTCTTTTGTGAGTTCATCCATTATGTTTCTTAATTCTTTTGTATAGCTAAGCTTTTTTCCTGTGTTTTAAGCTTAACAGTGGAGAAGTGTAAACATAGTTGCAGAAAGAGGGCAGGAGAACGAGTAAGGAATATACCTCTTGACACAATTTCTCAAAGCTTATTTCTGAAGGTTTTTCAGAACAATTTAAGACCATTAATCTCATGGAAAAAAGATGTACAAAATCTTAGAGAACTCACTGGATAATATAATTATCAAACAATTCTGGGCTCTCTAATATTACTTCTTATTGCTTTTTTTTTAGTTCTTTTATTCTGAAAGAGCTAAGAAAAATTTTCACTGTGTATTCATTATATACGCACTTGCTAAAGAATTTTATTAATGTTTTGCTGCTTATATTTATAGCACTTGTCATTGCATATTTCCAGCTTAAATAGCATCAATAAACAATTTTGTTGTTCTCCTGGAAATGTGTGTGGCATGTAAACAGAGATTCACAGATTTTAAATTACCACAGATTGTGGCTTTCATGCTAATAAAGAAGTGCAATTGATAGGAGAACAAAATAGCAATGCTTTCCAGTTTAAGAAAACCAGGATATTTTTGAATTCTCCTAATTTCAAACTGAGGTGTTATAAGTTAAATAATGCAAAAGCAATATATTTTTGCTTCAACCTTTGAAGAATAAATTAGCCTTCTCTTTACAGAAAGGTGCTTTTACACAGTTTTAAGTGGAAGTAGATCTTAAAATGTGTGTAAATGTAACAGCTGAGGGCATTTTATCTATTTTTACTCTAAGCACACCAAAAGTGAAGTGATGCAAAGAGATCATATTATAATTAGAAAGCAGGTTTATATTGCGAAAATCCTACCCATGCAAATTTTGTACTATAGATAGCATGCCTTTTAGATATATTTTGGGGTTGGTCAATGAGATAAGATGGAGTTTGCTTCTAAAAATATATTCCTAGACTTTTTCTGTACTTCTTCAAGATCTTCAGTAGGATCCTGTTTATTGGCTGAAGGTTTTTTTCCAGAGCTCTGGAGAGACAGGAATCTATCTTGTATCTGCAAATCTCCTTAGAAAGGCAGTTGATTATGCAACGACTGGCCAAATACTTGAATTGGAAACTTTACCTCCAAGTGTCTCAAACATGACAAAAGAGCTAAAGAAAACTAATATATGAGTTCATATTTGAGGTTGAAAACGCTACCATTATGCTGGGAAGAAAAGCATTCTTGTAAACCTCCAGGAGAGTGATGCAGACCACTAACTACTGCTCTAAAATGTGCTGTTTCCACAGCATCTGACCAAAACTAGATTCCTAACTCTGAACTCCCTGTCTGTTTGAATGGTGGCAAAAGCAAGTAACTCAAATCACAGAACCAGTGGAAGTGTCATTCTGCCTTGTCATTAAACAGGCTGCAGAGAAGGACAGACACACAGAAAGATGTGTGAGAAGTAAACATAGTATGGAATTTATTTATTCAAGTACACAGTGAGAAAACAAAAGACAGTTTTCATATATTAAATGATGGATTTCCAGACACATCTGGCAGGTCCAGCAAGCAATGGGTGCCCAGCTTGATTCCCTGTACACTCCACTCTCACACAGTCAGACCAGGTTTCCTGACTGGCCCCAGCCAGTCTCAATTGAGTTGGTCCCTAAAGCCATTTATTCATGGCACAGTTAAGACAGAAACTGTCCAAGTGGGTGTTCTTGAGAACGACCCTGAAGAAAAGGAACCCTGGGCTCTTATGTGCTCAGAGTCTAAGTGCACCACAGTCTTGGGTCTTTCAGCTGAGTCCTCAGATCCTGCCATGTCCCTTAATGTCCCCTTCCCTTACAGGGCCACATGTCCCCAAGCCCATTGTTCTGCAAAGGGTCAGCACTTCATGGCTTCTTGCCTGGGCTCCCATCCAGAGCTCAGCCTGCAGCTCCCACTGCAGCTGCACCCCCAGCTCCCTGCACTGAAGGTATTCCTCAACGGCTCCAGCTGAATAAAAACCCTGAGCAACACTGTCTGACTCACAACTGACCCTACACGGAGCAGGAAATTGGACAAGAGAAGTCACCAGGTCCTTTCCAACCTGAACTACCCAGTGATTATGGGCATGCAAATAATTGAACAAAATCATGTCATTTCTCACTGGAGACTTGGATAGGATAAACCACTAACTGCATATCTCCAAGAAGTATTTCAGTTCCAAATATGTGTACTTTGGCAAGTAACGGGCAGGAACCTTCATAAAGATTGAAAAAAAAAAAATCCTTGGTAATAGGGTATCAGGGAGAAAAGCTTTCATACAGTTATTCTTCAGCCTAGTTTGATAACTGGATACGGATAATAGAATGGTTGTTCAATGAAGGAATCTGCTTCAGGACTCTATGTCTCACTAGTAGATGATTAAACAGTGTCTGTATTCTAGAACCATTCTGTGTATACATACAAGAACTGCCTCTCCAAAGTAGTTTGTGTCTTAGAATAGGACGCAGAACAGGACAGTACCCACTGCACTATCCTGTGCTACCTGTGGAGTTGGCAAACAACCCAGGTTCTTACAAATACTGCTTTTTTTCATTGAGCCAAACTGACACCATACTGTACCTTTTTTTGGTTCTTATTTTTTGCATTATATTTTCATGCTTATTTTAATTTTTCTCTGGGTTTTTTCTGAAGCATCAAATCTAATGGTGTTATTTCTCACTGCTAATTCCTTTCATGCCATTACTCTCATCACTCCAGGTTGTTTCTGTTCCCTTTCTGTTTCCTTTTTCATGCCAGCATGATTGTCTTGTCACCAACTTAAGGGAGAAAATATAACTTCTAAGATATTTTACCCCCCCCTGTTGCTCTGGGTGTAAGATTAACCTCTGTATTAATAGCCTAAATAGGATCCTCCCACCATCAAAGGCATAGGGTGTGGTTATGTGAATTGCCGCTTCTTTTCAAGGGAAAACAAGGAACTTTGATCAGGATTTATATATCATCTTCCTAACTTTTAGCTTACAAGCAGGCTAAGAGAAAGCAAACAGATTACAAAGCTTTACACAAGCAGTTCAAAGGCTTCCTATGTTTCTTCTGTTGAAAGAGCACTCTAACACTAAGATTTTTTATTAGGATCAGAAAAGTCAGTTTTCAGCTCATACTTCTATCCTATCTGATGCGAACCAGAGACAGCTGACATCTAGTATATCTAACATTCAAAGAAATTTCTTCAGACCTGGTAGTCAAATAATATATCTTTGAATGACTGTAGCAACTATTTCCTGCCAGGCGGAGAGTGAGGTTGAATTTGCTACGAGCCCTTGCAAAACTGGTTTAAAATTTGGGAAGGAAATGGTACACAAAGTTTTATGGTATGTAGATTTTTTTGCCATCACAGAGCACTCGAGACAAAACATAAAATATTAAAAATTTATTCCTTATTTTATTCTAAACAAAGAGAGAAGTAAAAACATTTAAAAACAAACAAACAAAAAGAAACCAAACAAACCCAAAGCTGAAATTTGAGCATGGTACTTATTCCTTAGTAGCTTCTCATTCTGCCATGCTGCAGAATGACTATACAATATGTTCTTACAGGTTAATGTAAGGTCCTAAGAAAGGAGACCAAAAGTTTTTGTGGCACAAAAGAATCTCAAAGTAAAAATTAAGAATGAGCCTAGAAAAGTGGCCAATTTGATGCAATTCCACTTGTTGCTTTAAGAAGAAAAAAAAATTTAAGTTGATTCCTTAGAGACATAGAGAAGTAACTTTCATTAGAATCTTGGCAGACTTTGAATTTTTTTTTTTTTTTTCACAAAACTTAGCTTGATTTATTTCTGTTGTGAAAGTAATTGAGGTGAATGCAGCATGAAGTTTCATTAAGTTCATGCACATAGAGAGCCTACTCAGTTTTTCTCTTTATGTAATGACCCCAACCATCTGGGTTGTTACTCTAGGTCACTTTGGTAAATTTTTTTTTTTTTTTCAGCCTGGAAATAGCACAGAGAGGAGAAATTGATGTTTTCTGGTTTGTGTGTGCATGGTGAATAAGGTGGAGGCTTTGAAATACTGATGTTTTTGAAAGGATCAGTCCTTCCTGAGCCATATCAATGTCAGCCTGCCTTTCTCACATAAGCACTACAGCTCGCTTGTGCAGAGGCCAGAGCTGCTTGAGTCCTGTGGGTGTATCCTTTAAAAAAGTGTATGTTAAATAAGATGAACCAAATAGTTGGCAAAATTTCAGACATCTTTCAGGTAAACATTTCACACCTAAAACAGGAGATTTTTTTTTTTAAATAAATTAAAGGTCTGTAAACACCTTGTTCTCTATTCTGATTTTGCAGCAATTTTATGCTAAAGTAACTCCATTGATTACTGGTGATTTACACTGAAATACCTAAAAAGTCCTCAAAAGTCCTCTAAAGTTTAGCTCAAATTAAAAAATATATAAATCTTTGCTTAGTTTTATATGTGCTTACTCGTTTGTCTTTCTTCTCACCAACATTCACATGTCAAGATTAACTTCTAGCTCAGACCCTGCAATTTTATGTGATGGTACAGACTTTGAAAGTTCATCTGAGAGTTTTGTCTTGTGTGACACAATATACTGTGAAGAAACAGAAAGCTTCATCTCCTTTTTTGCTCGTCCATGTTTTCCTTTCGTTTTATAGGTATCTACTGATGTTTTACTATCTCACACGTTCAACTTTAAAAACACTGACAATTATTTCAACCATTTTAATCATCTTTCTGCAATCTAGATGCCATTTTGAAGGTATGAAAAAATATTAATTTCTAAGTAGTGTCTGTAGCATCAGTGGAGAATCCTACAAAAATTAGTCCAATGGGATTCAAAATCTATATGTAGAAGTTGGGGAGAAAACAGAGAAGGCTTCTTCCTATCTATAACTTACATACCACAGCCTTGGTCTGTTCAGTGTAAATGCTGAATATTACAGAATCCCCACACAGATATTAAGCACTTCTAAAAAGAGGTCATATTCTAGCAAGTATACTACAGATGTGTCATCTTTGCATTGTCTTTCATGTATCGGAAGAGTTAGGAGTGAGGCAGAAAATTCTTTTCAGTCAGAAAAGTGTTTTCAGAATAGGAGAGCAAGCTTCTCTAAATATTTGTAAGGTGTTCTGCCCCTCTTTGTGCTCTTGGGTTCACTGCTACTAGCAACAGTTTTTGTGCAACTGAGTATTGCCCACATGGGCATATATTTATGAATTTATATTTCATTCTACATACTGTCCAAGCTGACCAAGTCTTACAACAATATTGCTCTGAGTTAACATATCAATTTGCCTGCTGCTGTGCTGTGCTGTTTGGTCTGCTTGGCAAAGAAAATGCAGCTCAGAACATAGAAAATCTCTATGCAGCTATTATGCTATATAATTGCAAGTTTATTTCTGATATACTTTATTTTAATTTTGTTTTTATCCTGTTTATTTTCTTTCCTAAAGTGTGCTTCATGAAGGGCTCTTCTACATTAGGATATTCACTAAAGTAATTGATTGAGCTGTAGCCTAAACAATGTCTTCAACTGTATCCAATCAGTACTATTAGCTTTGCAATGTAATTCCCAATGTGATCACATTTTCTCAAGGAAAAGTATCTTTATTTACAATTTAGCTTAATCTGTTTCTACAGTGGATTATGTGCAGTTCAAATTATACTCCTATGTAAATATTTTCTTGTGTAGCTAAACCTCTGTAGGCAAAAAGTTTTAAATTCAAAAAGCAAAATTATTATGCAAGGTTCTTCTTAGTTGTGCAGTGATACCTCTGTTCTTCATGCTCAGTTTGACCCCTATTTACGTTACATATTCACAGACACTTCTGTCAAAATCTACAGGCTCTGATTTTCAGTGATAGTACACCTACCATGAAGAACTGGGAATCATAAACTTCTATTCACAACTATCTGGTCTTCTCACATTCAGAGTAAGTGTCCAGGTAAAAATATAGAAAGGAAGAACAGAGGAAACTGACTGTTACTGTAATTGCTCTGTACCACCCCTTTCAGTAGCTGACCTATCTGTATGACCTGTTCATAGTAAATGCTGCTTAGTTTTGGAATAGGAATGGCAAATTTCCACCACCTTTTAGTGGTTATATGGAAATTCATATAAAGCACATTTTAAATAGAAGAGATGAGCCCATGGCTTTGAGGACTATAGTCAGGGCTTTGGGAGAGATACCAGCCCTTACTGTCCTTGCCCGGGAACTTCTGAGAACTCCTCTGACCCCTCTATGAGGAGACCCATGTCAGCTGGGGCTGTTCCCCACCCTAGTGATGAAGTAGGAGGCCCTGGGCTAAGTGCCATCTATGTCCCTTTTCCCTGCACAGAACTCTGACCCTGGCTGCAGCCAAGGCTCCAGCCCTGTCCTGGTCTCCTGCCGCTTGATGGACCCTGGTGGGTCCCTCACCTTGCCTGGAGCTGTTGCTAAGACCCCATTATGGCCACAGCTCTGTCCACTGTGGTCAGACCTGAGGGACAGTGCCTGCCAGTGAGGGGTTTCCTGAGTTCACCCTGGACTCCTGGCTCCCTGTCTTCTAGGAGCAGCCCGTTCTTAATATGTCCTGACAATGATTAAATGCATCATGACTGTAAAATTCACCAGGTCAAACAAAAGGCAAAGTGTGTAAAGCAAGAAATCAGAAATAAATAGCATTTAGCTGCTAAAAAGTTAATCTTCTTCCTCAGTGTTAATGTCCTTAACTCCAGGTTCCACATTGTGTCAATGACACTAATGATCTTAAACTTCAATTGCTGCATATATGCAAATCTGTGGAATATATCCTGACTTTCTCCTCTTAAAAATTAAAAGCAAACCCCAGAAGACTAGATAGTCTTCCTAGAAATATCTTATGTATGACTAGCAACATTTTGTGGTATTATGACAACTCTAATGGAGAGAGTTCTGTTTGAACTCTCATGGATATCAGAAGAAGGATTTCTACTAGGGTGGCTGTTTGCTGCTAATAGCAATTTATTAAACATGCATTTACATCTATGGGAATTAATTTTAGCTCTAATTACTTACTGTGCTTTACAGCTATTGCATACTGGCTCCCACAAAGACAGAATTTTCATATGTTTTAAGCACACAGCTAACTTGGCAACAATTGCAAATACTACTGAGTTTGCATGCCCAACCAATACTTAAATAGGCAGAATTTAACCAATTCAGAATTTGCTTTCATTGTTTGAATGTTTGAAGCACCGCTCTCCCTAAAGGCTCATTCTTCCTGAAATTTCCTTTTTGTTTATCCTTCTGCTTTTGAGCACTGAAAGATATTATAGTATTTTGATTTAACAATAGCAATAATATTTGCCTCTATTGATCCTTTTTTTTTTTGTCAGTAACAGCTATGTCACTTTTATTATGGAAAACAAGAAGCATATTCGTTTAGAAAATAATAGTTTGAGCCTGGTAGTTGGTAAGAAAATGGTTACTTTTATTTATTTATTTATTTTCTATAGGTTTTAAAGTAGCTGACACCAATGAAAAAGATGCTTGGAGTTTTTCCCCAGAGAGCTTGCACTGCTGCTGCCATCTCAGCATAGAAAAAGTTCTTATTTATATAGTGTATTAGAATAGAAGATCCTCTGCAACGTTATCTACATTCAGGATGAGCACTCAGAAGAGCCAAACATGTGGTCTTTTTCAAGCTAACACAGATACCATAAAAAGTTTTCAAGTAAAGTACACAAATATTTAAACTATTTATCAGTTTATATATATTTTATATGCATGGAGCTTTCTTAAACAAATTACCTTATAAATATATGTTTATGTATATAACATGGTAAAAGACATGCAAACCAGAAGCAAAGAAATCATATATATGTATATATATATATATATACTAATACCCTTAGTATTAGCATAGTCTGCTGCCAAGTGTCATGTCTGCAAGGCATCCAGCAATTGTGAAACTTCAAAATTCCCTCAGTTTCCCATTTTCTGGCCTGTCTCTTCAAATCACATATGGGCTATGTCCCTATGGGACATAGGGACCTCTCTGGGGTTCTTCTGCTCCTTCTGGTTTGCATCTCTTTATTACATATAAATCTCAGCATCAGATTTCTGTACTTCGATCCACATATTTTTGTTCTTACCTTACAGAGCTTTATCATCCCAGAGACTCAGCAAGCTGCCTTCTCTGTCCCTTTTACCACCACTGTCCTCGCATTTATTCTATTAAAAACCCCAGGTATTTCACTGGCTATGTTTTAAAGTAACTGTTACTATTAAAAGTATGCAAAAGCAGGGAGACCTATCTGACTCTGAGAGATAGTTGTAGGACTGTCATTGACCACAGCCGTGTTTTGAGCTACAAACTAAATGTATACAATAAGGGGAAAAAACCATTTTCTCACTGGAATTTCACAGTGTTTTAAAATAATTTTTACACTTTCAAAATTATTTTCATTTATCAAAATGGATGAATTTTCTCTTTCCTATTATATGAAGTAATTTTTATCATTCCTTGTCTTAGGTCAATCCTATCTTGCAAGAAAATAAAAGATTTTTCTTAACAGTTGTCCATAGTAAGTAGAGAGAAAATTTCTGGCTGCTGATTCACCTAGCCACCAAGTGTGAGTCTAATTGATGTAACATAAGATCTTATTTAAACAGATAATAAACTTGAAAACTTAGCTACATTTCCTTTCAAAATAAAATGTTGTCTGGCTTTTAATGGTTGACAGCAACTTCTTCTGTACAAAATAAGCACCTAGAAAAAAAGTACATTGAAAAATTAATTGTTAATTAGCTGTTCACATGCTACATTGTTGTGTCTCAAATTCTAATGATTATTTTAATTTTGTCCTGGTTTAGAGCAAATTTGGGAGGAAACCTCTGAATGGGGTCCCTCCAGGGAAAGGGAAAAAAAAACCAATCCAAGCAATCCCTCCCCCAGTCGGTTTGGGAAAAAATTTCCTTGGAGAGAAGTGGAAAAAGAAACAGAACTGTTTATTCAACAGGCAACACACCTCCCAGCACAAAATTGAACAATACCAAACAGAAAAACAAAACCTCTTGCCACTCTGAAGAGATGACAGAATCAGAAGAGTTCCTTCCGTGGGCTGCCCGGCTCACTCAGGCTGTTCTCAGTCCCTCCGGTGCTGGGAAATGCCACAGCCCAGGCCAGGCCTGGTGGGACACAGGTGTGAGCTCCTGGTGCTCTTTCTAAGTTTTCAGTCCAGAGCAGGTTCAAAACAGTTCCAGGAAAAAGGAAAAGGAGGAAAAAAGCAATCCAGGGAGTTTCTCTGCCTCAGCTAGCCAGAAGAAGCCACCCAGAGCAAAAGAGAGCTCTCCCTCGCTGTCCACCGCAGACAACACAGTGCCAGCAGGAATGCGGGGGAGCCGGTGCAGTCTCTGATAACAAACCCTGCACTTCTTCTTTCCCCCCCTTCACTCCTGGAACCAGTCTTAAAGTTGGAGAATTTAATATTCAACACCGACAGAACAGACTATTTGGGGATACAGGCATCATACAGTCACCCCAAGACACTGGTTCCTCTGGTTCAAATATGCAGTACCTATCACTCTATAAAGACTCATAAAGTGTGTAACACTTTATGACACTGACATACAAAGCCTTAAAGGCATTTTGTTCATTTTATAGTCAGCATAAAGCTCTGGAAACTAAATGAAATAATGACAACAAGGTTGCCGACAGAGAATGCATTCCAAGAAAAGAAACAAATTCCTCACTGCAGTTTGGGAGATCTTTTCATTGTTCCAGCATTACTGATGGGTGTCACAGTGATACCATGGCAGTGCAGGGACATAAATCACAGCAAACAAAGGACACTGATATCTCCATGGCATTCCTGTGCTTGTATTCATGCTGGCCTGAATGGTCTACCTTGCCCTCACTATGTTGCCTCCATTCCACTTTTTTTCCCACTCACAGTCATTTACCAAAGCTGTAGAAGCACCAAAATGTTTTGCTCTGAGTAATGCTTATAGAAGCATTTTGCAATCAATCCTTAATTCTGGTTTATTGTTTTCTTTCTTTGTGCTGCCCATGTTATTTTACAACAGAATAAAAGCTTTGGTGCAAGCAGACTTCTCGTCATATTCAAGGAATTCTAAAGAGCAGAAAAAAGTGAGAAAAAAGAGAAACACAGTAAGAATAAATGTTTAATAAATTACTAGTTTCCAAAAATATTAGATAACCTCAAAAATTTTGAATATTAGTCAAATTTACACCCCTAATTTTTGTCCAGTAAATTCTTCTTTTCCCTCTTTTTTTCCCTTTCCCTCTCTTATCATCAGGTTTAACATGTATCTTTTCAGAAGTTTCTCTCTTGAAATCTTTAGATATCTCTTTTCATTGAGGGACTAGCTTCTTAATCAGTAACTTTAGAAAAGAATGTATTATGAATATTCCCATATTCCTCCCATTTTCAATATGCTTTTCTCAAAAAAGACTGACAGGTATTTTTTCTTGTTTCAATCTTTCAAAAGACCACATTTATTCTTCATCATATTTTGATATTTTGTATCAAAAACCAAGATGAACAAAACTTTCTAGGGTTTATATAATTTTCTCTTCAGAAAGTAAGAATGCTTTTATTTCCCTTCATCAATACACCTTTCAGCATTTGAAAAACTTAACATATTTGCCATGTTGATTCAATCTCTGGCATTCTCTGGTGACAATTTACCTAGCACTACAGTATGATATGCTTCCAGGGACTGACTCACTTGGAACAATTCAATTTGGGAATGATTCTTAGTTTGAAAATTTTACATTTGTTGATGATTTCTCTAAATAAAAAAAAAATAATAAAACTCCTACACATATTAGCAGAAATATCTGCACCATTAACTATTTCTTACTGCAATTATTTTGAAATTGCTGAACCTTAAAAGGTGTTTTCTTTTTATGTTATTTCCTTTTTATCCTCTGTTGTTTCCTTTCCTTTCTGTATTGGGATAGAATGCCTTAGAAATGCTTAAGAGAATGGCAAAAAGCCACAATTTGTAAATGACTATTTGTTCATTCACTATTTCTGGTTTTAATTCATACTGTTTGTTTAATCCCTTCCAAAATATGAAAGAGAAAATGCTCTTACCCAAAGTGCAACAAACTCTGCAGAGTCAAATAAAACAGGCCATTCAATTTTAAAGTGATAAGGTTTAGAAGCTTGCTTTGAAATGTTTCTCAGATGCTGTCTGTGCCACACACATTATTCTGAGATGTTGTTTTATCTGAAATTGGAATACAATGAGATTTGTGTATTTCTTAAGCTTTTAGACACCACATATGACCACTCTGTGCTAGGGGCAGAAATAAAACAAATGCTTATCAGATATTTTATTTTCTAATGCTTCAGTTCTTTTGTTAGAGATAATGCACGGAATTTTCCTCTGCATCCTTCTGTTAGGAAAGGCTGTGGTATTTATAAAATAAAGACTGAATCTACACAGACAAAGAAACAGAGTGGTGCTTATTGGAAACATGCAAGTGTTGCCTACTGTTGAAGAGGGGGATGTCATTAGATGGACTTTTGATAGAAGTGTAGAAATTCTTACAGTACAAGCAGATACACATCCCTTCAAAGGGTTTTAAACTTTATGTTTTAGTCTACTTAGTGTGCATATTTTTCATGTTTTTCTAACTAGATGTGTGTCCATGCGTAGGATAAAGCTAGATCTATCTGTTTCATGCAGGGAATCCAGACCCTTATTACTGCAAGGGAAATGGTTTTGCCATTAGACATACTATTTCTACTAAACTTATACTATGGAGATTTCAGATTTGTCTTGTCCTGTCTTGGACTGCAGAGGTTTTCCCTTGTTTTGGCTGTGATAACAACTGTCTAATGACCAACTTGTTATACTTGAATTTTTAAACTCTGTGACTACCATGTATATTTCAAAGGTCTGACCAACCTCAGTAGTTACTGTAGAACAAATACTATCCTTTTATGTCAAGTCTGGGAAGGTTAGGGTCCTACTTTCAGATTGTAAGCTAGCAACCAGAGAAGAAGAAAGTATTAAGAAAATGTGTAAATAAAAGCAGAAGCAGACACTGGTACAAAGAAGGAAGGGACCACCAGCACCAGCAAGGAGCTGTTCAAGAAGAGATCAGGACTTGAACAACTCACAAAGTTCCCTGAAAGAATGAGCACACTTCCAAGGAAATTGGGCAGAAACTAGAAAGACGGTTTGTATATCAGGGTTTATATTGTATTATTAATTACATATTTCTTCATTATTATAGACTGTGATAGTAGTGTTGCAGCCAGACTAATAAAACCTTTAAATTGTATTTTGTCTATAAAGACTTTATCTGGACAAAGTTTTAGACCATAATGAGATTTTTGAGTGTAATACAACTCTCTCATATAACACTTTTTCATAGTGTTACCTTAAAATTTGGTAGATTTCCTTCCTCTTTTGCACTTAGAGAGTGGCTGTTCTAAAATTTCTTTTCTGATTTCCAGCCTACTTTCCAGCCTTGTATGTCTTACAGTACTGATCTCAATACAGCATTTGTCTGCCAAATTCTGGATGTCTAAGCAGACACAAAGAACTGTTCTTCTCCCAGAGTGCATACTCACTATCCTAGATGAAATTATTCAATTTCCTCCTTAACCCACAGCCCAATTTACTCAAGTTCTTCTTTTCCTGTAACCTCTTGGTCGTTATTCCCTTGTGCACTTTTAAAAATTGTGTTATCCTCTCTCAACCCCCAGTCTGTTAGAGTATAGATATGAAGATTGAAGATTTATCACATGCACACACTCACCATCATTTAGGCTCATTTTGCTTCTTAACATCCTACTAGCCTTTTTGATACAGGTGGCTCCCACTGGAAATTATTCCTTTTCAACCTGAATAACTACAGTTGCAAAAAACATTTCAATCATACAATTGTAATTAAATTATAAAACTGCCCAAGAAACCATTTATATGCAGTAGTAAATGGTTATTTTATTACACTCCCAGAAAGCATCTTCCATTTTTAATGATAGTTGTCTTTTGTAATGTTATATTTCTTACAGAAAAATTAAGGAAAAGTATTCCTTTAACTCCATCTGTCTGCAGTTCTGTATTTTTTCATGTAAATTTTCCATTCATCACATTACTAATATTAGCCTGCTATTCATCAAATTCACTTTGTGAAATTTTACAAGGTGTGCAGGAAGAAAGCTCTCTACTGTTTCTGATGAACAGAATAAATTTTAACCTTCCATTAAATTTAATGGAACAGTACAAGACTGTCGGAGTCTAAGACATCCCTTTGGGAGTCCAGAGTTGCTGAGACCCTGGTCAGGGGCCCTGAGACCCTGGAATGATGCCNCAAGAACTTTTACACATCTCGGGGAAAACACAAAAATGGATTCCGAGACAAGACAAAAAAAAAGTGCACCCCCAATTTTTTAGAGATTTCCAGCAGGAGAAGACACTGCACAAAGGAAGCATGTTCTCATAATTCATTGTACACCTTGTCTCTGCTCTGAGAATAGATTGTATTTAAGAGCAATGAAACTACTGATTCCTGTTTACATGGTAGTTTTTGACTTTGCCAATGAAACAAATTTTGTGGAGAGCAAAAGCACTGCTTATGACTTCTATTACACTTCAAGAAATAAATGGTGCAGTTCTACTTCCAACTGGGATGCAATTGCTCACACGAGTAGTCCCATTGATCTCAAAGTGTGAGTTACTGTTTTGTAAGAGTAGTGAAAAGCTCCCAACCTATAAGTGGTGATTAATATCAACAAAGAGCTTTCAATTTAGACAGAAAATAGAATGAATAAATACTGATAAAATTAGTCAGTGCTATTTTATCAAGAGCTTAGAAAATAAAGGGAAGATTGGCAAGTGACTGACAAGCAAAAAATTATAGGTGAACAACCAGATTTTTTATTCCTGTAGATTTAAAAATCCCAAAAAAGTGTCACAGAAGTACTCTTAAAAAGACTTTAAATTCATAATACAGAAACTAAATATAGGGAGAATGCTTTAAAAATAATATATTAGTAGCAAATCATAGCATAAGAACAGCATTATTACTTGAAATCAGTGTGGACTCATTATGAAGACAAACAAACAAACAAACAAAAAACCACAAACAACATACAGGGCTATAAAATGTTCATTGTATCATGTATGGACTACTTTGGGCTTCAAGTGTAATTGCTTTTCTCTCTAGTTCCGCCTGTCTGAACTGCTGTAAGTCATCTGAACTCAACTACCCAGAATAGAAATTGTTCATGTTTCAGGATATCATGGGGTTTTGTGCCTAGACTGTAATGGAGAAATGGCATTGAGATACTTTAGAGATGATCTTTTAATATCTCAAGCAATTGTTTTCATTATTTCAGTGATGTACCTGTGATTCAGAGAGTTTACACAGAGTAGCTGTGTGGTATTTTTCGCATGCTTTTGTTTGCTCTTTTTGGTTAATAGCAGCACTTCCAGCCTGATACACTCATCTGATATTGTCTTCCCCTATGTCTAATAAAAAAAAATTACTTTCCTATGTACTTTGTGTAGCCCATTTAGATCTGTGAGCATGACCACATAACCCTTTTGATTAAGTGAAACAGTTTTAGTCTATGAAAATAATTTTGTGGTTTTTTTTATTTGACTTTAATCTGATTTTTTATGTTTTAGAAAAATTATATATTCCTGGAGAATACAGAATATTTGCATTAGGTGAGATGCAATCAGTCTGCACCTTTGTACAATAAAAAGCTTTTTGATTTTTTTTTTAAGCTTTCTTCTATTGTTCCTGTTATACATAGCCACAGCCATGTTCCTCCTGAAATGTCTCAGACTATCATCAGCTGGGCTAAAGAACAGACTTATATCACATGAATACCACCCATTTAAAATGTGTTAGCTCATGTCACACATAGCATGAATGAGGAAAAGGACTTTGATATGCAGCAGAGAAAAGGCTTCACCGCATAAAAGCCATATAATCCTTGCCATGTCTTGTAGCCTTAAGAGCACAACAAACTTAAGTCGTATCCTCAGCAATAAAAGTTCTCTTTCTTTTTGTTTCTCTTTCTATCACAATCCTCATACTCTTCCCTCAGAAAGAGTATTATTGCCTCCTGTGGGCTACCTGAACTAAAACCTCTCTGCATTCATCTGTAGCTGGGTTCTTCACAGTATGCCTGTCTATCCTGTCATAAACAGATTTTACTCTCCCACTGTTTCCACAGCAGTACTGTTCTTTAACTGTGACTATTTGGTAAGACAGCTTTTTTATGTTTTTTTTTTCCCTTATAACCAATAATGGTAATGATTTATCAATTGTAACTAAGGTGGGTTTTTTTGTAAATAGTTGGGATAAGGTCTTTATTGGTTGCTCATTTTAACCTTGTTGATTCTTTTTAGTATAATTCACAAAATACCATGATGGTTAAGGTTGGAAAGAACCACTGGAAGTCTTCTAGCCCTGCCTCTCTGGTCAAGCAGGGCTCCTAGAGCATGTTACTCAGGACTGTGTCCAGATGTCTTTTGAATATCTCCACCAAGAGAGACTGTTTCATTAAATTTATAGGATTTTAGCAGAAAATAAACCCCATGTATTCCAGCTGATCCACAGAGATCAGAGGGGCTGAGTGTGGCCTGGTTTAATTCCTGATTATACCCAATTCACCACTCACTATAAGTCTGGTCATGTTCAGAGGATCTTGCATGAGCACAGATGCACAAATAATGCAATTTATTAATCAGGTCTGATAATTTTCAATAAGGACTTGAGCAGCTCAGATTCATGATTAACACAGTTTATTGAAAAAAAAAAAAAAAAAACAGGAAAGCAGGTTCAGGATTGCTCACGATAAATGCACCAACTGCAGTGTTACACATGTTGGGACAGAAAGTGTAGTAAGACGTAACTAATAGTGAGATATTTATACATATATATGTAAATAAATATTCCCAGGTGTTCTCCAACACAGCTGAAGGTGTGAAATTCCCTAAAGGCTTCAGGAGAAGTTGTTGGGAGATGAGGAGAGACACAGTTCATAGGCTGATTCCAAGAAGACAGAAGTCTTTTCCCCCTCCAGCCCCTTCTGCCCCAAAGCTCCATTTTTATATATTAATTTTGGTCCATCCCAGTGGGATGCAACAACTGAATATTCTAGATGATATTTGGTGATTTTGGTCATAAATGAATTACATATCCCACATTCTCCTTCATTTGCATCCTGAGGAGTGAATAAGTTAATATATTAATGGGGCTTAATGAGAGTCTTAGTTACTTTCGGTCAGAATTTATAGTTGACAACAGGTACAATAAACACTTTGGTCTTTCCTCATGCACAGAAGCAGCAGTAAAGGCTGTCTGACCTTCATAGGAGAGAGTTGGTGTGCTTCCTTTTTTCCTTAAGAAACCAGATTTTTAGCAAGGTTTTTTTTTGCACAGTGGAAGGAGTGAGTCTAATGGCTGGTACAGGTATGTGGGTGTTCTTCTGTGCCTCACTCAAACAACATTGGGTTTTGAGGCCTGTGCTTCACCCTAGACACCATTCACTTGTCAGCCCTTGCTCAAGCAGGTACAAGATCAGCAGTGGGCTCAGCTAAGGTTTTTCTCAACCTGCCTCAACAATTCTTCACTGCCTTGAAGCAACACTGTACAATTCTGATCATTTATGACAAAGAGTTCCCAACCTCTCTGAGCAATCTATTCCAGTGCTCTGTCACATGCACAGGAAAGTTCTTCATATTCAGATGGAACTTCCTGTGCTTCAGTTTCTGCCTGCAAATTGCCTCTTGTTCTACTGCTTGGCACTACCAAGATGAGTCTGTCTCCATCCTCTTCACAGAGTCACAGAATCACAGATTAATTTGGGTTGGAAGGGATCCCTGGAGATCATCTAGTCCAACCCCTCTGCCAAGGCAGTGTCAGTTTAAGCATATTACATAGGAGCATGTCCAAGTGAGTTGTGAACGTCTTGAGAGAGATTCCACAACCTGCCTAGGTAGCCTATTACACTGTTCTTCTACCCTCAGTGTAAAGAAGTTCTTCCTGGTGTTTGGGTGGAGCTTCTTGTGTTTTAATTTATAGCCATTGCTCCTTGTCCCCTCACTGGGCACCCCTGAAAAGAGTCTGGCGCTTTCCTCTTGAAAAACTACTTTGAGATATTTATATGTATTCATGAGGTCCCCTCTCAGTCTGCTCTTCTCTAGACTAAACAGACCCAGTTCCCTCAGTCTGGCATGACACTCTTCCTTCAGATACTTACATTGATGAGGTCCCTTCCCAGTCATCTCTTCTTGAGGCTGAACAGGCACAATTCCCTCTGTGGGTCCTCACAAAATGATGTTCCAGTCCCTTAATCATCTTCACAGTCCTCCACTGGACCAACTCCAGGAGCCCTATGTCTCTCTTGTACCACAGAGTCCAGAACTGGACAGACTATTCCAGATGTGACCTCACCAGGACTCAGCAGAGGGCAAGATCACTTCCCTTGACCTGCTGGCAACAATGCTCTTCCCAATGCACCCCAGGATACCTTTGTCCTTCTCTGCCACAAGGACACACTGCTGGCTCATGGATAACTTATTGTCCTTCTTGACCCCAGGTCTTTATCTGCAGAGCTGCTTTCCAGCATATGCCTTTGCCTAGCCTGTGTTGCTGTACAGAATTATTCTACTCCAGGTTCAGGACCTTGCAATTGCCTTTCTTGAAGTTCAGATGGTTGAGCTCTGTCCATCTCTCCAACGTGTCAAGGTCCTCCTGAGGGACTGCAGAGCCCTCTGGGGTATCAGCCACTCTTCCCAGCTTTGTGCCATCAGGGAACTTGCTGAGGAGCAAACCATATAAACCATATGTTCAGTTCAGGAACTGAAGAAATTAATCAGGTACAGTATGAATAACATACAAGGAGGGATGGTATAAGGAAAAGCTTATAGACAGTGAGAGGGGAATGGGTGACGTTTTAGCAAGCTGATCTGGAAAATTCTTTCTTGTCCTTGTTGGAGCAGAGTTAGGTTCATGACTTGTACATGAACTTGTGTAAATGGTGACATTCAAGTTGAGGGAACATATGCCTCTGGTCATATGTATAGGAGTGTGAAATTCTGAAAGGGTGATCTGTTTTCAGCTTCATGCTCTTCCTTGCAATACAATTGTGGCTCTGGAGGAATTCTCTGGAGAGGGAGATATTTTTACTTTGCTTGCTAACAATCAAGCAAATGCAGGAGGAGAAATGTTCCTAGACCTTGCAGGATATAGTAGAGAGAAGATAGCACTGAAAGAAACATGGAAAGAAGCAGGATGTCAGATGGAAGAGAGGAATTACTGAAAGTAGCAAGGATCAGTGACATGTCTCATAACTGACTGAAATGCAAGATTCCTTGGAAACAGGGGGGAATCGTTATTGTTTTGTGCTAAATTAAAAAGCTAAAGGCAGTAGAAAGGATTTACCAGCAAGAACACAATAGGCCAGGGATCCTTCTATGTAAGTCCATTTTTTCCTTATTTGTCCAACACAGTCACTTTGCATTTTCTAAACAAATTATGAGTCTTGATTTTTATTACACTCCTTTTTGGAAATATATTAGACCAGAATACATAGGTGCACTAGCCTCAAAACTGGAGCCAACTTGAGATCTATTACACAAATATGAACAGTTGGTTTAATTTTTTCCTTTTGTTTATTTTCAGGTTTTCTGTTAGGCAGTCAAAGTGCGGTACAGTCAAATCCGATACAACACAGTTTGTGTTCTAGCAATATGTGTTTAAAACATGATTGGACAAAATCTATACAATTAAAATAATGTCTGCAAAATAAATTTACAGAAAATGGTTCATAGATGGACCAAAAGATACCTTTTAGAGGCGGGATTTCAGTGTAGAAATTTTCTCTAAGGAGTCTGGCCATTCAAGCCAATGCAGAAGTGTTCAGCATTTTCTTGTTAACAAAAGTAATATTGTTACTATGGTAACAAAAATACGCACACAAAAAGGTATCTCACCACCATTCCTGATGAAATATGCATGTATAGCTATGAAATATCTCCTGAATCCAAGATAAATTCTTAATTTTTGTTTTCATTCAAGCCTGCCTGTTAGCATTCATTTCAAATGGTCATTTATCTCTAAAAGTTATTCTCTTAAAAAATTCCATGCACAATGTTGTCTTAAATACTTCATTCCAAACAGTGCATAAGATAAAATAGAACCATTACACTTGCAACAAAAGAAAAAGTTTTCAAAACTTACATATTATTCAAATACTCTTTATTGTTACCATGAATATATTCAGTGATATCTTCTCAAAAAAGAGATTAACATTTCTTCTGATTCCAAACATTCTAGATTCCACTGTGTTTTGTAACTTTTTTTTTTCCATGTTGTGGAGAGGAGGTGGAGTTTTTTCTTTTGTTTCTGGCTTGTTTTGGAGTTTTTTTCTTCTGTGTGTATGAAACCAATGAACAAAGAACAGCTGTTACACCACCTACCTTATTATTCATGAACAGGGAGCAGTGAAGCAGACTTATGTGGAACAACAAAAACTTTCTTCATTATTCTGGTGAAACTATTTGTGCCCTACAGGAACTTCTTGAGCTTTTGCCACTTACTTTAAAGCTACTCCACTTCAAATGACCTTTACTCTCTGCTGAGTGATTTCTCATAAGTCAGTAATCTATTTTTTCTTTAAACTGGCAAAAATCTCTGAGTTTAAGAATCCCTTAGCTCTAATCATGTATCACAAACTACAGAGAAATTCCAGTTTGTGCTGGGGAAACCTTCCTAGATTCCTAGCTTTGGGAGAGTGACTCAACAGTATCCTATTTTTAATGTACAGTTGACCAAATTATCTCAAATATATCTCTGTTTAAAACACAGATCATAGATCTGGAGCGTAGATATAATCCATGTTGAAATTAAGCTAACCTCTCCTCTTTGGGTTAGACCCTGTTCTTATATGCAGGCTTCTGGGTAGCAGTCTGTTTACTATTCTGTCTTTGTCTTCTGAGCTCAGACTATTTAGAACTTGGTGTCTTCACAGCAATTGTATGTGGTATCTTTGAGTGACACTTCCAATCCTCAGAGAAGGAGAAATAGCAGAAGGAAGTCAGGGAGGGAGTATCTCTGGAGATCGTGCGAGAAGTCAGAGAAATCATCTCTTCTCTGCCCATCTGTTCATCAGCTAGGGCTCAAGTGTATAGCTTTGTCACACTGCAGGCTTGCAGTGTTGGGATCCACGAGGCATTTGGAGAAAATGCAACTGAAAATGTAGACGAAGAGACGTTATTCTAAGAATAAATTTAAAGCACTGTGGAAGCAGTGAGGAATGAGGGAACACTACTGAAGAAATAACAGGGGAAAAAAGAGTCTTCACTCATTATTCTGATAAAGAATATTTAGAAAACAGTTTTTTAAAGAAAAATAGGATTCTTTTTAGAAAGTCTGGTAATATTAGTCAAGTTAGATATGTTTTCACTGCTGGGTAATATACTACAGACAAATAAGCCAGGTGATTATGGGAAGAAATTCAGGTGCCTTAAAAATACAAGTAATTGTAGTGTCACCAGATAATTTTACTTGAGAATCTTTAAACATTCCTGTGGAGTATGGATCATAATTTGATTGAATTGTACCATTACAAGTGCAGGGCCATATTGAGTACTATTGAACTGAAAATCATGATTTTTCAGTTTTAAAATCCTTTTATAAAGAACCTATCCATGGTTGTATATATTTTCTATTATTATACATGAGACAGAGGGAGAAAGAGAGCAGATGATAAATAACTGTGATCTTGACAACAGGATTAGACAAGCCAAAACAGATTTCAAAGAAACATAGTACGAGAACATGAAAATGTACTATTTATACTTGGAAAGATGATGAAGGAGAAGCTAAAAGCTTCCTGTTTGCCTGATAGAGCCAATATCAGCCACCTGCAATACAGATCTGCTGCTGGCCAAGGCCAAGTCCATCAGTGACAGTAGTAACACCTCTGTGACAACATATTTAAGAAGGAAAACAGAGTTATTGTGCAGAAGCAAATGGTAGCCAGAGAAGAGAGTCAGAAAACTTGAAACAGCTCTGCAGACATTAAGGTCATTGAAGAAGGAGGTGGAGGAGGTGCGCCAAGTTCTGGAGCAAAGGTTTCTCTCCAGCTTGAGTGAAGACCGAGGTGAGACAAGCTGTGCCCCTGCAGCCCATGAAGGTCCACAGTGAAGCAGAGATCCTCCTGCAGCCCATGGAGAGCCCTGCACTAGAGCAAGTGGACACCTGAAGGAGACTGTGAACCCAGCAGAAGCCCATGCTGGAGTAGGCTCCTGGCAGGACCTGAGGAGCCATGGAGAGAGGAGCTCACACCAGAGTAGGTTTTCTAGCAGGACTTGTGATTCTGCAGGAGACACACATTGGAGCAGTCCAGGAACAACTGCAGCCTGTGGGAAGTATTCACATTGCAGAAGTTCATGGAAGACTGTCTCTAGTGCGAGAGACCCAACATTAGAGAAGAGGAAGGTCTCCTCTTCCTGAGAAAGGAGAGGCAGAGACAATATGAAATGACTAACCACAAACACCATTCCTGTCCCTCTGCACCATGTCAGGAAAGGAGGTAAAAAATGAGGAATAAAATTAAGCCCAGGAAAGTGGGCATGCAGTTGCAGAGATGGCCAAAAGCACCCTGGACAATATTCACAGAGACACAGCCAGGACATTGAGAGGAAGGACTATACCCGTCTGCACAACCTTCATGAGATCCTATCTGGATTCTTTGTCAAAATTTTAAGCTCCCTCAGTACAGGCAAAATAATGACCAAATGCTGGACCTTGTCCAGCAGAAAGCTTCCAAGCTGGATGGGATATGTGAGCATCTCTGTGAGGAGGAGCTGAGGGACCTGGCCTTGTTCAGCCTGGAGGAGAGATCACAGATACACAATTTTGAAAGGCAGCAAGAACAAATCCTCTGTGTCCTGACATCTGATAGCTCATTTATGCACAGAATTACTGTATAGGTTTAAATAATATGACAGTTGAGAAATAGTGTGGATAACACATGGTATTGTGTTTTTTTTATTGGCTGGTTCTGTCCTGCTGATACTGTTCTTTGTTTCATGAGGACTGCTTGTTATAGACTTACTCACCCCATTAATGGCCTTTTGCTCCAGCAACAGCAGCTGCCCAGAGGTGCACTGGCAGTGCAGACACAGACTCCAGACAGGCTCCTCATGCTCAGGAGGGAAACAGCTTAGTGCTTCTGTATCCCAGTCCTGTCCTATGCCTAATTCTGCTGCCAGAAGGCTTTTACACATGAAGGGTCACAAGTTTAGTCATTAAAATAATGTAGATGCCCTAAGTTCATTGGGCCAATACCTTGATTTATTGCTATTAACTCGTTCATCTTAGCAAGTAGCTCTGTGACTAAAATCCTCAACATGTATAAATATTCATACACATGAATACACTTAGTGTCCAGAATATTTCCTTTATATTTGGTAATAAAAGTGTTTTAAGGAGAAAATAAAAGTGTATTTCTTAGTCAAAGTGCGTGTTTCATTGTTTAAGGAAGACATACTTAAAGGAAACATTCTATTATCTTTGCATCACATTTAGGTTTAGCAATTCTGCCAAAATGATCAGCCTAAATAAGTGACTATCAACAGTGAGACATTGTGAAGCAAGATTTTTCCTATTTCCCAAATGAGAGTTATTTCATTGTATCTAATTTCTGGTATAGAATCCATAAAAAATCCTCTGTCCTTTCTTTTTCAGTTACTGTGCCATTGTGTCATCAGCTCTTTCAACACTTTTTCATTCTAAGCAAATTCCTTCTATTTCTGCTTTCTGTTGTCCAGTCTACTGGATATATATGCATGGACATAAAAAACAACAACAACAGAAAAACAAACCTCCACTTTTGTAAGTGTTTTTGATTTTTGAATTGCACTAGCCATTCATTAATTACACAAAATAAGTCTTGAATGGTGTGACCCAACAGTAAAATAAATAAAAAGGAGTGCTGTGACTATTTTTTTTTCACTTGGTTGTTATCTGGTTAGTTGTGCACATTTTTTCAGCTCCTCTGATTGTTGGATTGCTGATAGCATAGACTGCTTGTTATATCCAAAAATCAATCCTTTTCAAACTTCCACAGTTTTTCAGACATGCCTTCTGTTGCTCACAAAAAACTCACTGCAAAACTTGTGTCTAGTAAAAATTGTATGTGAGCAATGTGATAGATTGACAGTTGCTTAGTAAAGTTATTGGAAAACAACACAAACACATAACAGTAATTATCAGCTATTGGACACATCTGTGTGAATAAATTAGTTTTGAACTGCTGTCTGGAATGACTAAATGCATCATGAATTATCACCTCTTTCAGAGCTCTACATCAGGTGCTTAATTCAAATATAATAATCTTTGGCCTTTTTCTTCAATTATTTTTCAGTATGTTTAACCAACAAAATTAATCTCTAATCTTTATTTATTGGTCTGCCATGCCTTTGAAAATGTTTATTTTTTTTTCAAATTAATATCTTCCTTGGTTTCAATTGCTTTTGTTTGTCCTAGAATTTTAGGAATCAAAAATGTAAAGAATGTGTAATTTCTCTGCAGGATTACTGATTGACTGATTCGTAAAAGCCCTTGCATCATTACTCTTTTTTTTTTCCTTTTATTTCCATTTATTTATTGTCTATTTTATTTGCTGATAAGCATATTATTATGTGCACCTGTTCTTCAGGTCTACTATTGGCCATTTCAAGGAAAAAAGTAGAAATCTCTATTACATCCTTTCTAGTCAGGTTTGATCTCAAGTTTTGAATTCTTGGTAGCTCAAATTACAAGTTTATAAAAATGTTTTCTGTTTATAATCTGTTTTGGGTTTTTCTGTACCTTTAATTATTGCACTGATAAAATGTCTGATTTCCACAGAATGATAAGTGTTTCTCTTTGTGTTAACATTTTTCCCATTGTTAACATTTGGAGCTCTGTTGCCATCAATAAGCCCCACATTGAGTGATTTGATAGTAGATGCTTTATCATTGCAGGAATGCTTGCGAAGTGCATGTTTGCAGCATTACTTCATTTCATCCCTCGCCTATTTATTTGTACTTTATCAATGTAAATACATTTAAAATTTTAGAAGGTAATTTCTTTTTTTTTTTTTCATTACTAGCAACTTTTCCCCTTTTCTCTTCTCTTTCACACTGGTTAGAATTTCTGCTACTTTGGTTTGTTCACAGTCTTAACATGAGTTCTTGTAGAAAAGTTTGTACTTTTAAACTCCTGGATCTTTTAGTCATGTTGCAATCTCATGCCTTCTTTTTCTTAAATGTACCAAAAAGACTAAATATGATCATATAATTTCAAATGAAAAGCAAGGCGAATATAATATTTAGTAACAAAAGTTTGTTCCTCCACATGTCTCAAAGCATGTGACTTGAGCACATTAACTGACTACAGTTCTGACTTACATTGAAATGTGGAGTAATTGCACTAGTCTCCTCTAATTTCACTCAGATTTATGCCTCAACTACCTAGGAGAAACCAAAATATTTAAAAGATATTAAAAAAATACAATTTCTGGAGTACTTTTCCACTGATTTGGATAGGAATAGGAAATTTCTCCCTAAAAATAATTTTATTCTCCTATTTATTTTCCTTAAGCTCATCATATTTTTAGGAAAAAATAATCTTGGAAATAGTTGCTTGATTATAAGAACAAAAAACACGGAAACTTGAGCGAACAAAATTGCATTTTAGGTTTTTTTGTATCTACAGCAGAGACAATCTACATAATTAGTCTTTAGAAAGTAATGTTTTGTTGTATTTTGGAGGGATTATGACTAGTATGCAGGGAAAAAATAAGACAAGCTAACCCAACACCTAATTATCAAAGAAAGTGAAAGAATCTGTTCCTAGCAGGAAAATATGAATCATACTGTGGATTAACAGAGTTAAATGCTGCCAAAACTCAAAATTACAGTGCCTATAGAAACACAGAATCCTAGAATGGATTGTGTTGGACGAGATCATCTAGTTCCCAACCCGCCACCATGGGCAGGGACATCATCTGTGAGACTAGGCTGCTCAAAGTCTTGTTCAACCTGGTCTGGAACACTTCCAGGGCTGGGGCATCCACAAACTCTCTGGGCATCCTGCTCCAGTGCCTCAACACTCTTACAGTACAAAGAGTTTTCCTAATATTTAATCTAAACCTACCTTCCTGCACTTAGAGCCATTCTCCCTTGTCCTATCACAACAAGCCCTTGTAGAAAGGTCCTCTCCAGCCTTAAAGCACATCAGCAGGTTTCTCTGTCAAAGAACCCTGAACACTTTCACCTCCAATGCCTCTTACAGATACAAAACACAAGTATGTTACCCTGCCTCAGATCCTTCCTTGAGATTTTCCACTGTGGCAATGCCTTCAAAATCATTTAGTGCAGTCCAGCAAAAGTAAGTTGAGGATATTTTTCTAGTTGAAGAATATTTGTTTTACAATCTTTTCTGTGATCTCTATATAGCAAGCTTTCTAAGTGATTGTATCATCAATCTTTGGCATCTTGTCATGAAGGGAACTGTGAGATATTTAAAATAGTTAGGGTCCTTTTTACTTCATATTTGGACCTTTTCTCACATGATAATGTTCCAAGACCTGCAAATATGTTTTTAGTACATTGTAGAGACAATACAATGTGTAACTCTGTACTAATAGTAATAACAGAACATTAGAACTTTAGTCTCACAAATAAAAATCTGACAAAAGCTGTGCAAAGCATATGTATGCTTAGCTGAGCACTGGCACTGGATTTGCAAAAGCAATACAGTTTATTTGCCACTGTAATGATTAAATAGAGAAAAGTCAGTTATGCTAAGTTTTAAGACTTTACATGTAGGCCGAAAATTATAATCTACTAGCTGCTTTAGAAGTCTTTACATCTTGACTATTTTTGGAGATAATTTACCTACAAGGATTATGAGGTTTTTAACAGTCAAAAAGGCAACTTGAAGCTCAAAGAGAATTTCACTGTTAATATCATATTTACACCATACTATCACATTCTTTCTGCTGATTGCAGTTGATTGGGATCTGAGGGAATAAAGATGAGCCACAGCAGCATTCAGAGTAATTTTAACTCTCTATTAGGTCAGGGGAGACCACCTTCTTCTGTCCTCACCTTGAGAGAATCAAGTAATTTCCCATTGCTTCCCTACCTTCCCCTTCTTTCTTAGAATATAAGATAAAAGGTCAGGATTACCCTTGGGAGAAGAGTTGCTGTTATCACCTCTGATGGACTAAATAGGCTTGCTAAGATTTAGACAATCCTTACTCTTCCCAGAGAGAACTGCACACTTTTATACTAATGTAATTTCATTTTCTAGTAAACACCAGAGAGAAAATTTCTTCTCAAAATCTTTGCAAAGAAGAGCTCCAGCTATATCTTTTAGGAAGCTGCAGTTTGACTTGTTAGTGCTCTCAGAGGAAAACAAGATCAATAACTTGTCACAGCAAGAAAGAGCTTACTGCAGGGTGTTATAATATAACATTGTGGGTGGGGAAAAAATGGGAAAAGAAAAGCCAAAAAAAACAATTATGAGTTTGTCTCTGTGCATTTGGACAGCCTGATATTAAGCTAGTTAAACAGTTTATTTTTGCAATAATTCAACATTCAGTTTATTAGTTATAAGTGCAATTTTGCAACAACATCTTTATGTTTGGGGCTACTTTGTAAAAAAGATGTGTAAAAGTACTGTTGCCTTTGATTTGATTCTGTGTAGTGTATAAGCACAAAGAGGCAGTTCCTGAAAAATCTGCTATGACTACAAAGGAAGCAACTGAAAGTGATGACAAGATAAAGTTCTATTATAAATTTCTAAATGAATGCCTTCATCTTTAACCTGACTTTCCCCCCTCTCTATTTCGTTGTAAAATGATTAATCTCTTACATTAGACAACAATGAATATGTAATTCTTTAAAATATGAATAAACATAGCAGCTTATTGACCTTGGACTTGTATACTTTATTAAGAAATTGAGCAATTAATTCTGTTTTATTTGGCAATTTATGTTCGAAATGAGAGACATGTCAAGTTTAATGGCACATTCTACTGATAAGGATTGAAAAAAAATGTCTTAAATTTCCTAATTTAATAATCTGTATAATTGCAAATTATTGTATCATTTCACATTAGTGTTTGTATGGAATGGAGAGGAAATATCAAATTAATTTGTGTTTGCCTCTGAAGTACATCACCTTTTTATTCACATATCCTTGAAATAAACAGCTATAACTGCACTGTAAAAGTCCAGAAAACTCAATAGGCCTGGCTTCAACCTGAATATTTATGGAAAGTCAGAGAGGAAATATCACAATAAGTGGTCATCATAGGAATATCCGAATCACAAGACCATTTAAGTTAGGAGGGCTCTGGAAGTAATTTAGTCCAACCTCCCAATTGAATTAGGTGCTGTTAGAGCTCTTTCTCAGGTTATTGACCAGTTGAGTTTTGTATATGTCTCACAGATTCTATGGATATCTTTGCCAGTGTTTAATCAGCCTCATAGAAAAAAATATCTTTTATATGTTTAAGAGGAATTTCTCATATTTCACCATAGAATCCTAGAATCATATTAGTCTACTTTGGAAGGGAATCTCTGAATAATACCAGTTTCACCTCCCTCTTGAGAGGGGGGCATAGGTTAGAATAGCCTTGTCTGGCTTAGTCATTAATATTTTCAACAAGGAAAATTCCTTCACTTCTCTCGGCAGCCAATCCCACTGCTCAATTGTCCTCAGAGTTAAGATCTTTTTACTCTTATAGATGGAGTTTTTCCTGAAACGAGTTTTCTTTTGCTCATCATAATACTATACATCAGAAGACTCCCTTTCAAATTCTCTACACTGTTCCCATAGGTATCCCTCGTTAGAATCCCTCTAGTTTTTTCTCATCTCCAGGAGAAACGAACCAGGTCTCTCAGGCTTTGCTCACATGTCAAGTACTCCAGGACCAAACAATCTCATTGGTCATTTGTTTGGCTCACTCCAGTATGTCGATGTCTTTTTTGTGCACAAAAAAGACCTGGGCACAAAACTCTAGATGTGGTCTCCCAAGTGTCAGACAGAGGTGAGACCACATAAATGCACACACATCACAGTACGCAGTCAGCTTTCTTTGCAGTAGGGGCGCTTTGCTAACTCTGGATCTATGTCTACAGATATTTATAAAGATGTATCTATATCTGTGGACATTTTTTTGTGTCTGCTACATGGATAAAAGTCCAGATTGTGCTTTCATGTGCAGAAATTTCATGGAGGAACCACATACAACAAGAGGTAGTGAGAGAGATGGATGATATCAATAACTGTATTTGCAGATGTCTTCATAAATCGATATATCTATGTAATATTAAGATACTGAAATATCTCTATATTGACCTATTATTGATTTTTGAGGATGGATACTAGTAAATGGCTGAAACTTGGACATTGTATTGTTGATAATAAGCCTTGGAACCTGAAAATGTAGTAGAATTTTCCGTGCCTTTTCATGTACATATCTCATCTAATTTTATATAAAACCATACCTAAAGACTTGCTAAAGCCTAAGTAAATGACATCTACTGATGTCCTGTTGACTACAGATCCTGTCATTTTATGACACGGAACAATCACGTTTGCCATGTGAGACAGCCCTTGTTAAATCCCTTCTAGTTCCCAGGCACATTTTGCTTTCATATACTTAGAAGTAAATTCAGAGGGTTTTGATGGAGAGACTTCACAGGCAGGGACTGATGGGAGGCTAACAAGACTACATTTCCTTGGTTCTTCTCCTCTCCTTCAAGATGGATGTGACTTTTCCAGACACCAAAAACCCTCCCTAGTCACCATGGCCCTTAAAACTGATAGCAGTCTCATGGTGGCATCACTCAAATAAGAAGCAGAGAAAATACTAATATCTAGCACTTCTTTTGTAAGTGGAAACAAACAGATTGAGGGCAGCCCTTCAAAGAAAGACTTTGGAGGATACTGGTTGATTTGGCGTTGAACTTGAGCCAAAAAATGTGTGCTTGCAGCCCAGAAATTCCTTGTAGCCAAGGGGCTTGCAGCCCACTGTATCCTTGGCTGCACGAAAAGTGGCCAGCAGGATGATGGAGGTGTTTTTGCCCCTCTATCCTGCTCTGATGAGATCCCACCTTGAGTGCTGCTTCCAGCAGTAGGGCCCTCAGCACAGGACGGACATGGATGTGTTGGAGGAAATCCAGAGGAGGACAGATGATTAGATGGGATGGAGCACCTCTCTTAGAAGAAAAGACTGAGACACTTGAGGTTGTTCAGCCTGGACAAGAGAGGGCTCCAGGCAGACGTTCTTGAGAGTCTTTCAATACTTAAAGGAGACCTACAAGAAAGATGAGGGCAAACCTTGTGTCCTTGAGTTAGGACAACGGCTAATGGCTTTAAACTGAAGAAGGGTAGATTTAGATTAGATATAAGAAAGAACTTCTAGCTGGTCCATCCCCAGTGTTTACTGCCACATCAGAATATTTCTTCCCAAGTGCAGGTCTTGGCATGCTGCCTTGCAGAAGTTGGTGGGGTTCCAGTTGTCCCATTTCTCCAGCTGGTCAAGGACTTTTTGGTACTGATTACAAACCTTTGAGCCTAACATTTTAGCTAATTTTCGACTCACTTTCCTGTTCAATTATCTATTCCATTCCTCATCAATTTGTCAATGAGGATGTTATGGGAGATGGTTGAAAGCCATACTAAAATCAAGGAAAAAAAGTCTGCTGTTCTTTTATTATGTATCAAGCCTGCTACCTAATTAGAAAAGACTCTTAAGTTGGTCAAGCATGATTTACCCTTCATAAATTTTTGCTGACTTCTCCAGTCAACTTGCTATCCTTCATATATCTGGAAATGGTTACCAGGAATAGTTCCTCCCTCATCTTCCTAGGGATTAAAATGATCAGATTAGCCTGTAGCTCCCAGGATTTTCTGTTTTAACCCTCTTTGAAGATAGCAGTGGCATGTTCTTTTTTCCAGTTCTCACATAGGACAGTGTCTCTATACTCCTTGTAGATCACCTGACCACGTTAACATATCTCATACACATCTCTTTATATTTGAGGCGTCAGCAGCTCCTTCTTCAAAGGTGCAGACTCTAAGATGGACCATTCTTGATCTTGGAGGCAATGACCCTTCAAAATCAACCAACTCTTCTGGCCTCCTTTTCTCTCCAGAATCATATCCCATGGGACTCTTCCAAGCAGTTCTCTGAAAAGGCCAAAATCTCTAAAGAAGTCCACAGTTGTGATACTGCTTTTTGCCTTGTTCTTTCCTTTCTGGATCCTGACTCCAGTAGTCCTTGTCTGCTCTCAGCATATACCTTCTGAACGTTTGTTCTTTTTTTGGGAGTATCATATTGAGTAGAGCATCTCCCCTCTTCATCTTTATCACCTATGTTAGGAAGGTGTCATGAATACACATCAGAAACCTCCTTGTTGCATTGTCCTTCTAGCATATACTGGGGAGGTTCAAGTCCTCCATATGGACTGGGACCTACAACTGTGAGACTTCTTCCAGTTGTATAAAGAAGGTCTCATTTACTTCTTCCCAATCAAGCAGTCTGTAGCATACACTCACAACAGTATTGAACATATAACATACTAACTCTACTGATCAAATCCTGTATATTTCATGTTCTATTAATAATAAATCCTTGCAGAAAGATGTTTCAGACTTGATACCAGCTCAAACTGGGCACCATATTGCACCATATAAGAAGTTGTTCTAATGTCATCAATAACACACTGCTATAACACACTGCTAATAGTCCAGATGTTGACTCTTCATTTCTTCATGAGAAAATAAAATAATAATAATCTACAAATAATAACGGGAACACTCTGATGTATATTGTAATTGCACGTTCTGTTCAGTAAAATTTTATTTAGACTAATTTTCCAGAGCCTTACTTTTTATAATTGACACTCCTCTCCTACAGAATCTAATTAGATTCCATGTCACTCAGTAAAATTGGAAACTTCATTCAAATGTAAATCACACTAGTTTAGGAATGTACAACCTGAATAATCAGATGTGTGGAATAGGATTTTTTTTTAAGACAAACAAACTCTGTGATATGAAACTGTAATCTGAATGAAAAATTTCAATGTGTTTTATAGTTGACTTCACATAAATGAATGTATGACTTTTTTTCTTCAGCATGCTTCAGAACATAAGTTTTATTTTCAAATTTTTTTACTGGTTGCACAAAAAAAAAAATCCAACTGCTTACAGTGTATTGCTTTTTCTTGCATTGTAAATTTATTTGACCATGACTTGTGACATGGGTAGGAGAAAATTCCTGTTTATAACATATATATTGTTTACACAGAATTTATACTAAACATCTAAATTGAGCAAGAGAATTTTGGGACAGGCTTAGATTCTATCTGTCGCATACATCCAAACTAGATTGCCTGCAAATAATTTAGCACTAGATTTCTTGAGATCTTCCTATTAATCCTACTGGATTAATTAGTCTCCTTTACTTACTTTATGGCATGAATGGAAACTCAAAAAAACAAAACAAAACAAAACAAAAATCACTACAGAAAACAGCATGTTGAATATAATTGGAGATAGATGCTGAAGACTCGATAACATGACACGTCACCACCACACAGGAGGTTTGTGACAGGTGATCAGGGAAAGTGCAACTACAGAGCAGGAATATGGAGGAAGATGATAGATGAAGGAGAAACACTGTTTTCACCTCACTCTCCATTGTCTTACCTAACATCATGTCTCTAAGCAGTCTCTGAAAAACACTAATTTGGATTGAGCATCATCACGCACCCACAAATATGATTATTCCTCTTCTATCACACTGCATCAATAATTTTTGTATGTGATCTACCCTGCTTCCTATCAGATTCCTGGACATAATGAAAAACCACAGTGACTTCATGCTTAAATGGAATATTAGTATTTAAAATACTTGTATAAATCCAAATAACTTACATAAACAAAGCATAAAGTGCAAACTGAATGCTCAAATATATACTATGTGCTGGAAAAATACATTTTGTCACATAATTACTTTCTTTTAGTTCTGTAGAATTCCACAGTCTTGTTCTTTGCCTTTCCTCACCACTGATATCATATCTTTATTAGTTTTATTGTCAATATGTCAGAAAAAACAAAAAAAGCCCTCTAAAAATTAAATAACCCAACTTAATTTTTATTAGTGATAAAAAAATGGCTCACTGAAACAAAAAAAAAAAATAAAAAAGTTAGGTTTTTTTTCTTTGTTTATGACTGACTACCTTGAGAAAAATATTTCAACCAAATATTCAACCAGAAAGTTACAACTATATTGCTTTTCTACTAGATAAATAAAATAATAAATTCAGACATTTTAACTGAAATATTCTTTTAAAGCTGCCTGGTCACATTTCATAGATTTAATTAGAACTGAACATTCAGGTTCCTTACAAATTTTGAATTCATAGACCAAGATAACATGTCATTTTTTCCAAGAATATGTGGCACAAGGGTGCTCAAAAAGAAAGGTCTCTCTCAATATGCAGTACAGCTATTGCAGAAGAGTGAAAAGGACCAATGGAAAGACCTGCAAGCTTATATTGTTCATGTGTTGGTTTATAATACTGTCTTCTAAAACAGCATCACATCAAAAAGAGGAGAAAAATTGTAGTTGTGCAGGTAGACAATACAGTTCTTAGGGCAAACGTTCAAGTCTCATATGAAAAAAAAGCCTTTATGGAATAGTTTAAAAATCTCACCACAATTCAGGCTGGAAGGAAATTCAGGAGGTGTGTAGTGTAACCCAAAACAGGGTCAGCTGTGGGATCAGACTATGTTTTGGTCTTCCTGAGGTGGTTTCTTCCCCAGGCTAAAAAATCCCCAAGCCCTTTCCTGAAGAGCTTCTCCCAGACAGGCAAGAAGACACTGACACCAGTGTCACAGACAGCACACAGCTTTGCAATTTTTGCATGTTGACAGAAATGGGAGTTTCTGTCTGCACATTCCTCTAGTACATCTAGGTCCTTCTGAATGACAGCTCTGCTATTGAGTGTGTTGGTTGCATATCCACATTCTCACACAGTTTGATATAAGTTCCAAGCTCCATAAGAGAAAATTCCAGCACTTCCTCCAGACTCATGCAATGCTCCACTTTTGTTAGCTTCCTGTATATGGCCCTCTTGCTCACCTCTGTAACTTGTTTTCCATGCATTTAATTGCTCAGCCTTCTAGACCATGAAGTTCCATCTTAGACAGAAGAATAACATGAGAATTGGTGTCAAAAGCATTGTTTAATTTGAGGTAAATTTTATTTATACATCAATAAAACAAGTAATTTCATCACTGGAGGCAAACAGGATTGAGCAGAGATGACTCAATCCTGGTACCTCTGTGCTGATTTTCCCCAGACACCTACTTCACCTTCTGTGCTGAGAAATATGTTTCCAGAGGTCTGAGTCAAAGATTTCCCAAGGGACTGAAGCAAGACTGACAAGCCTATAGTTTGCCTGCTTGAACTGCGATCTTTTTTGAAGATGAGTGCAAGACTTATTTCTTCCTCTTGCTGTAAACCTCTCCTGACCTCCACAGTGCTTCAAAGAAAATACAGAACAGCCATTCAAGGACAACTGTCTGAGGACAAAGGCCTAGGAAACTTTATTGGTTAAATCTGAGGTAAGGAAGATACTCTGTACAAAACATCGGTCTTTTCTTTGTCCACTCTGCCTGGATCATCACGACAATTTAACAACAGACAAACACACATACATTTTCTTAGTTCAGCCTTCTAATACTAATGCACAATAGAAAGTCCTTTTATTGGTTTTGCAAAAAACAAAACAAAAACAAAACAAAACAAAATCTGTGTGCAAATCTTCAGCATCATTCTTCCTTATTAATACAGCCAAGGCTGCCATTGATTACCATATACCCGAACAACTTCTTTCTAGTGACTACACAGTCCTCTGTGTGGCACTCCCAGTTGGCTCAAGTGTCTGGATCAAGAAGCTATTTCTCACATCCTCTAGAAATATCCTTGCCTGCTCCCTTCCCACCATGTTGCTATTCTAGTAGATGTCATGGAGTTTCAAGATCCTCATGAACGAGTTGGATATCCCAATATCTTCAGGTGATCTAAAACATACTTTGGCTTAACTATGGTCTGTAACATATCCCCACCATGCTGTTACACTCACTGACATCTTCGTCTATCCTGATCCATGAGTTCTTATCAAGATCACTATCCACCCTCTGGAAAGACATCACACATTTTAGGTTTCTTCACACATAGCACAGTCTCCTAATCTTGTCTTCCCTGAATATCTTGCATCTGTCTCTAACTTTACTTAGGCTGTGTGAGCTACCTAACTCATCTCATTTCTTCCAATAGTCTCATAGATTTTTTAGACTACATACAAATATCTATTTCCTTTTGATACTTTCTCATGTATGGACATTTGTGCACATACACTTGAAACTGATCATCTTTTGGCTTGTTTCTTCTTTTGTGATGTGCCTCTTGTCGAAAAAAGAAAAATTAAACCCTCATTAAGATTTGTTGTTTCTTTAGCATTTTCTTTCTACGTGTTTTCAGTAATTTGCAGAACAAAGTACTTGCTGTTTTACATCTTTCTTCCATGCATAAATATGTGCCTACAGGCTTCAAATGTCTATTTCTGAAAACAGTCAACAAACAAAAGCAAGATTGAGAGAAAACAGAAAATGCAAAAAGAATTACCCTTGTGTTGTAATTTTTGATTGGAACCTTACATCCTGTGTAATCTGAAAATGTATGAAACTACATGCCCAAAGGAACCAGAATGTATAGTTTCCATTTGGCTCCAGTGCATATTTCTACTGGTTAAACATGAGCCAAATTCTGCAAGTTTACTTGCTTTGTCTATGTTTATCTTCCCATCTGGATTGACAGAGTGAAAGAGTGACAGAACATGCTGTGGAGAAAAAGAAACAGATTGGAAATACTTTGAACACGAGAAGAGTTTTGTTCCTGCTGAGCATTACTCCCTTGAAGCTAAAGGGCTCTATTCATCAGTCACACATTGGGTCTTTGTGAACAACCAACACTCATCTCCCATGGAGCCCAAGTCTGGGCAAACAGCTTGAAGTTTTTCTGCATTACTCTTGTACAACTCAGATCTGAGAATATTGCTTTGACAATGAACTGATTAATACTACAGAAAAGGAAATGTTCACAGGGTTGTTTACACAGACTATGTAATCTATCCAGCTGGAGCATTGAATTCAAATGAACACAATTAGGAGAAGCTCTACAAACCTTCTGTGTGTACAGTAGCAGTACAAAGACAGGCAGCTGATTCTGAATTTAGTATCTTATATTTTATTTTACAGTAATACCTCTGACAAGGCATTTTTACACTAGAAAGGTGTGTAAGCTCACTGTTCTCCAGAAATTTTCAAGCTAAAAATTATTTTATTGGTTTGTTTATTTGTTTTTAGGTACCTTATCACACGTATTACTAGCTTCATTGGTGCTCCTACCCGTAAGAGCCTTCTCTAATCAAGTCATATAATAACTTGGGACACCTTGCACTTAGTGGACTGGAATGATATAGTTCACATAGAATGAAGATAAGTTAAGTATTTTAACATGCATTTTCTCTCTTCTGCTTCTACTAATCTTTGAATTATTATGCAAACTCAATATTTTACTGATAATTAGGAGCTGGAAATGAAAATTGGATTTACATGTAATCCCTACATAAAGAGAGATTAAATAAAAAAGTGCTGCGGTCACCTTGTCTGATTGCTTAATGTGCAAAGACCTGAGTTTTCAGGCCTTATTACACACAGAATGTGTTGCAAGATCAGACCACATTAAAGATTAAAGGAAGTACAATTCCATGAAGACATAACCTGTTCGGTCTATTCTTCTTTGGCAATCCTTCAATGAAGACTGCAAATATTTGGTTCTCAGGAAGATAAGAATATTACTCCAATATAAATTAATACAGTGTGAATTTGAATGCAGGGGAAGCTTCAATACTTAATAAGGAGTGAGTGCTGGGGAAACACAATCAATGAACAGAATACAACTACAAGACTTTCACATCTCATAGTAGGGAAGAAGTGCATAAATGTAAAACAATTTCAGTTTTGGGGTGGGTGTCTTTAAAATACATTTTGATGTATTGATTTACTTAGTTAAATTGTTTTATTAACTATTCATGTAATATTTTCTAACTTATAAACTAAATTCATTCACAAGAAAAAAGGCAATCTCATTTCTGCCTGTGAAATTTGCAGAGCCATTATTAATTTGATTTAGTTTTGAGAAAAAAAGACCACTTACCATTTGCCTAATATGACTGGTTTTGTTGCAACTGTGCTCTAAAAGCTAGGTAGAAAAAAGCGTCAATAGTGTTTGGTGAAAATGGAATACTGGACACTTTTTGTTAATAATATAATTATTTTGCTTGTATATATTATAATCCTTTCTGGACTTGTCAGATGAAGTTGGCATTCCTTGTATTTAATGTACTACATGTATATAGAATTTATCACTCTTTACCTGCAACGTTTACTATGTCAAGAGACAAAGGTGAAAAAAAAAAAAAAAAAAGAAAAAACATAAGAAAAGGACTGTGTGGTTATTCCTGGTACCATGGGAAAAAGTTATGGCTGCTACTGTGCTGGATTCCTGTGGGAGTCTGCCTGTTTTTTCTTACATCTCACTGTATATCTTTGGACTTAACATCTCTGTCTCAGGTCTTAATCTATCTCACTTGAACCTTTGTCTCAGATTTAGATCTGCATAGAACATTTGGTAACACACAGAAACCATGCTGTACCTCAGGACTTCCACGTTTCCTGTTAGAAAGTGGGAAACATAGCATGTTTGTAAACCTACTCAGAGCTCAAGGTTCCTTGATGTACTCAAGTTACTGACTCACCTAGAAATCCTATCAACCATAAAAAATGTAGGACTGACACAACTGGTAAGATTGGATTTTCAGATAGAATGACATTAACTGGAACTGTTCCCTGAAGATAAATATTCAACTTGTCCCTTTTGGTAATGGAGAAACTGTAGGTAGGAAAGGCAAAAAAAATGTCAAAAACATATTTCTGTAGCAGAATATAAATACGTTCCTTGCTTCTAAAGAAATCACCTATGTTCAGGTCTCTACATATATTTACATTTTTTTATCCAGTAACTTTAAAAATTCAGAAAAGTCCTGAGATCATAAGTAGAAATATCATTTTTCTTCCTCTGAGAGAGTATAGTAACAACTGCACAAAATGATTTTGTTCTAAATTTTTATTTTCTTTCATTGTTTTCAAGAATTCCAATTCCTCATTGTACAAAATACTGGGCAGGAGAAAGCCTCCAGTCCTCTCACTATTTTTGCCATGTTACTAGAGTACTCTTGCCAATGATCAAGGAAGAAGATCAGACTCCCCTTAGGCTGAACTGGAGCAAACTCCTAGATGTCAGCTTCTTAAATGAGACTGTTATATAGGCTCTGGAGGCTTAGACTGTCTTGAAAGTACATGTAACTTCTGTGATTTATTAAGAAAATTGCTGCTGCTGTGAATTGCAGTTTTTCACTACTGCCTGGTGGCAGGAAATTTTGATAGAGAAACACCTATAATGTGGAATTCTGAGGGATTTTGAAAGAAAGTCGCTAACTGTTTCAATTACATGAGATCAGCCTTCCTAATTACTCAGAGAAGTGAAATGTCATCTAGTGAATACAGTGTCTAAGACTAACTGGGAATATTAATAATCAATAATTACAGTATACTCTCCATTTTATGAAAGGAAGCATGGGAGTATCCTTCTTGTTTGGATGTTTTAATTTACCAGGTGTGTAGAGTGCAAAAGTCTATGACAGCTTTTTTGATGTTTTTTTTCTCTTTTCCTCATCCTTGAGCGAACAGTGTATAAACTATGATTTTGAATAAGTGCGTATAAGTCATGCAGTCATGGAGTATTCTGAGTTTGAAGAGACCCACAAGGATCACTGAGTTCAAGTAAAGTAAATGGCCCATACAGGGATTGAACCCATGACCTTGACATTTTAAGCATCATACTTTCAATATCAAATTATCTCTCAAAGGACATAATAAATGAAGATGAAATAAGAAGTAAAAAAAATTATGAATCCGGACCATCATAAGCTTACTTTGATCCTTGCCTTGAATTAGCAAGGAAGGCAATCATACTTTATTGTATTATTAAATATGTCTTTACTTTTTCCTTTTCCTTTTCCTAATATGACTTCATCTTATCTGACATTTTGAAAAAAAAAAAAAAAAACAACAACAAAAAAACAACCAACAGTGTTTCAGGAAAACAAAATGTCCATGGGGAAAGAAGGATGGATTTTTGCCCTAGATAGTGATTAAATACTAGCAGATAAACACTTCCAAGTTTAGGGAAGAAGAAGCAAAATGAGACATTCCACTTCTTACTGTCTAAAGATGGAAGACGAGATACAGAAACCAGATCTGTATTAAATCAAATTCCCAGGATGAGAAGGAACTGGGTGGGGAGGTTTCTCACTTTATCTCTCATTCTGCTCTCTTAGAGAAAACTAATCTGGAAAGACAGATGAGATTTCTTCACTATGAAGATGATTTATTAATAGATTGATAAATAGAGCACTACAATTTACCTTTCCTTGAAGGTAAATGGGTATAGAAAATGGAGAGGCCCATGTGGAGAAAAAAATTGCTAGTTAAGTGATGTATTATGATTCCTTATCCTGGAGACTTAATAGTATTAGAAAACGTATAGAGGAAGTGTATGTCTCTCCTGTAGAGAATTTTTAAATCACTTTCTCTAGTTTTATCAGTTGTAAAAGTGGAAGAAATTTTCTGTCGCAGATCTTCCCACCCCAAACAACAAGAGAAGAAGTAGGTAAGGTAGACAACTTTGTTTTGTGAGGGAAAGAGGTGTAAATCATCAAGTGTGTATCTCAGAACAGAGGTGGTCTTAACTGTTGGTGCTTTTGAGAGCAGGCTTCAAGTTAATTTGTTTAAACCTTTATTAAAACAAATATAATGGTTTTATGAAATAATGTCAGATAAACAATTAATTATATTAGAATAGGGTTAGAAATACTTCAAGCATGAGAGAATATATGAATTGGGCATGATAGAATTTATTCTAAGGCTTTTTTCATTGATTTATGGTTGAGAATAGAATAAGAACATGAATAGTAAGAAAACCAACCAACCAAACAAACAAAACCTATTCAGAAAAGAGAAAAACACTTGGAAAATAGTGATTATGCAAGCAGATAGTGAAGGAAAGTTCGAAATCCTCAAACATAACTTCAGGAACAATATGTAAACATATTATGTTGTGATCCACTCATTAGTCTGTCACTAACAGTTACAGATTAGATATATAAAGAGAATGATCCTACAAAAAATATTTATTTTAAACATTTAGATAAAAATATTCACAGTATATGAGAGAAAACATTAAACCTTTTATTCTCTTGCAGTGCACTTAATTTCCACTTAATCACTTTTGAACACCTGGAAAATTGTATCCTACAGTAACTGTCAAGCTTTGCATAAATAAAATATATTTTCATCTGAATTTCATTTTGTTGACAATAACAACAACAACCACAACAACAACAACAAAAATGGTGGCCTCAGGCTGAAAATTCTTATTGCTTTTTACTAAGTACATGTTCCTGTGAATTGACTGAAGAGCTATGCACCATAACATGTTTATTCAGAGTGGGATTGTTTCCTTTTGTTACTTCAATACCTCTCAAAAAAAAAAAAAAATTGCCTGTAGAACTGTAGGCAGACATTCAGCTTAAAAATAATTTGCAAAACTTCAGAATGGTTTCTGTCTGACAAATACAAGAGGCCTACTTTGGCTTGATTTTTTTTCTTTTCCACACTTCATCCTCCTGTCTATGGTCTATCTAAAACCAGATATTTAAGTAAGACTCTATCACGAATACTTCCAGTCACAATTTCTGGAAAGAATACGTTAATATATCTATCAGTGCACATACTGGTTCTTCTGTTTCACAACTGAACTGAAGTTCTGTAAATTGACAATTAGAACAGTTGAGCTAGAAAAAGGCTCATGTTTCCTAAGCAGTATCAGAATCTTCCAACAACTCCACTCAATGGGGATCCTTCCCTGCTTTATCTGCTACATTGCTTCATAGCCCATGTTCTTCAAACACCTAGGTCAGAAATCCAACAATGCATGATATTTTTAAGACATGTGGCCTTATTTTGGTGCATATTAATTTTCCTAATCCTTGTTTGTGGTCACTCTTGTAGGCCATCTAAAATAAAATGCCTGTCAAACACCTACAATAACCCCGTGCAGCCATGCTACACTCCGAGGATAACAAAGATTAATTTCTTCACATCATCCTTCCCAGAAACCAGTGCTGCTGCTACCATGTCATAGCCTTATTATTCTTTCATTAAAAACTATGAAGTTTATATAACCTCACTTTTCAGCCTCAGAATTTAATGTTTTTGCTCAAACAACTGGCTTTTGACATACAAGATTTGCAAGTAGCAGCTGAAGAACTAGTGGTATTCAGGCTCAAAGTGGTCACTGAGTGTTTTCAAGGGAAGATGTTTCTTTGGTTTTTTTCATTTTTTTTTGTTTTGTTTTGTTTGTTTGTTTGTTTTCTTAAATAAGCATTTTAAGCTATTTATTTTGTATATGCTTATTTTGTTTCTCACTTTAGCCTAGAAAGGGTTTTAAAACTCTTACTTCAAGTTTCAGATAAAAAGCTAGTCCTGAAGCATATATGAAATATATTAATCTCACAAAAATAATTTTTACTTCTTTAAATTTCCAATTTGGTTCCATATAATAGCCTCTAAAATTTCAGAGGCTAATTTAGGTCATAATGGGAATTTTGGGATACAGCAAGACAAAGAAAGAGTTCTATCCTTCAGTCTTTCAAGGACAGCAGCACAATTTTAATAATTTTTTTTTTGACTGAGAGACTTAAAACTGACTGCTCCTTGAAAAGTGATCCTTTCTGTACTAGAAAGCAAAGGACTGCATGTGAACGCTTTAATAACAATATCAACTGTCTACATGATTTGCTAGGGCTGACTAAAAATCTTTGAAATTATGATGGGAAAGATGGATATGAGGTAACTGTAAGATCCCTCACTTACAAACACACAAGTGACAAACATTCTACCCAGAACATAGGTCAGGTTTTAGTGGTGCTTTCACAAGAATATTGTTGCTGAAACGCCTGTCAGATTTCCATTCTACTCTTTAGATGTACTTCCCAGGACCTCTGATGGCTCTCCTGATTAGATTAATAGCACCATGGTGAGAATGTACTTATTTCCATGGATTTAGAAGCTCCAGTGGTTTGCCTTTGACAGACGATACCAATGACTCTCATCCAGCTTACTAAAAGAGTTCAGGCTTGTTTCCATGTCAGTAATGCCATTAGTGTTTCTAGATGAAAGCCAAATTAATCTTTTGGTATTAACTGGGAGGGTGTATAACTAAAGCTACTTAGTGAGAAAGATATTTAAATCTGAAAAATGTTAAATATGTTTTACTTCAAAGCAGTCAACACTGTACAAATACAACTTCTGCAGAGTTTGTCTGAAACTAAGTCTCCAGGATGCAACTATGTTAAATATATTTATGTAAAAAGGAAAAGTCACTATTTATTCTCAAAAGAAGTGGACTCTAACCATTGTCACTGTGGTTTTAATTATTATAAATTTTATGGTTTCTTTTCCTCAGTTAGGATTTTTTTTTTCTTTTCTTTTTTTTTTCTTTTTGTTACTCTGGAATATTTTCAACTGAAAACATAATAATTTTATATCTTTCTTAAACTATGTCTTTAAATTATCTTGGCTCTGCTTCAGGATTTGGAAAATTACCAAGTTATGCTAAGATTTCCTCCCATTTGACTAAAAATTGTAGATGAAAATCCAGTTGAAAAAAATGGCTATTAAGAATTTGACAGTGAACATAGCAAAACAGAGGCAAAATAATAGTTTTGTTGTTCTTAAATTTATTTTAATATTTCAACTTGAAAGCACACGTGGGAAAGTAGACATGAAATACATTCCACCTGTAAATAAATAAATCAGTGGAGTGAACAGAATTTTTTTCCACTGTTCCGTTCCAAAGCACTTCTGTTTTTATTCCTCTTCCTCTGAATAATACCGTATTTTCTCCTTAGTTTGTAATTCATTCAAAAGCAATCACTGTCTTCTGTGTTTGTGCAGTGATCAGCATGACAAGACCCTGTTTTCAAACTCCATACTACAAAGAGTATGCTGTAAAAAAACAAATGTTTTCTTTCTACCAGTGTTTTTTTAAGACTTCACCAGGTGTAAGAAATTTAACCCCACATCGAGATAGTTGTTTTGCCATGACAAGATAAAAATATGAAGATCAAATATGGTAAGAGTTGCTATACCTGGCTGTCATGTACTGAATGACAGGTAACAATTTCAAAGATTTTTCTGCATTATTTACCTGCCACTGTGTCAACAACTACTCCATACAGCTTCAGTTCAAATATAATACTGACCATTTGAATTGCTCTTATCTTGAAAAGGTTTTATAACTATTTGTTGAAATTCTGGCACTTCACCTTATTGATACTGACTTCATTAGAGCCAGAGTTTCACTTTATGTGTACATGCCTTTGGACACGTACATTAATGCCCCAGTTCCTGAATTTCAGAGGTATCTAGATTTCAACTAAAATTTCAACACTGTCACTAGTATTGCTTCTGCCACTAATCCACTATTTTACTAAATGTAGGAAAAAATTTACTAGCTTAATTTTAAATACTAAATTAATCTGAAATTCATAATTGGTTGTATTTTTAAAATATTGATTAGTATGTAATTGCAAATCTTGTTGGACTAAGATCACCTTAGTGTGATCTAAATACTCGACTGGTATGAATTAATATACTGTAAGTAGCAAAGTTCAGTCAAACCTAACAGAATAAGAAAAAAACGTAAAAATTACAGAGATTCTCATGGTTTGATTCAGCAGACAAAGTGCAATTAGGAAGAACTGCTAACATTAGTGGGACATTTACCCATGTTACAAGGGGCCCCATCCAAGCCAGAACATTGCCTAGGGGCCTTAAGTTAAAACTTTTTTTTTTTTTTTAAATTACAGACTATCTATTAAGGTAAAAAAGGACATCATAATAATGAGCAACCACAGGAGCAAACAGAGCCAGGGGGTAAGTGCATAATTCCCTGATTTTACTGAACAGAAAATACACAAATGCTGGCTTCAAATTCTGGCTAGTGTATTCTCAGCTGCATTCATTTGTTTGCAACCCAAGCTATCTTCCATCCTGCAGTACAGAGAGACTGATAATTTCACAGTTATTCTAACCTGAGGCAAGGGTATTGTAGGAGTAGCTACTGACTTATTTTTTAGCAATGTGTTGGAAATGACATTGCTGACAGTGAGTAGAAACATTTTTTAGCTGAAATAAATTGGAGTGACTCTTGTTCTTACTGAGTATATTAATGGAAGTTACTTGAAGCATGCATTTAGGTGAGCACACAGTTTAATATCAATCACTGCTGTTCCATTGTCAGAACACGTCATATCCTCCCTTTTAGTCTCTTTAAAGTGCAGCTTTTCATCATCTACTACACCACCTCTTTCTTTCTTTTCTTCTTTCTTTCTTTCTTTCTTTCTTTCTTTCTTTCTTTCTTTCTTTCTTTCTTTCTTTCTTTCTTTCTTTCTTTCTTTCTTTCTTTCTTTCTTTCTTTCTTTCTTTCTTTCTTTCTTTCTTTCTTTCTTTCTTTCTTTCTATGGCTTTGCTTACTTTATCCACATATGGAAAAGTACTTTGTGCTATTGAGGCATTTTTTTCATAGTAAGGCTTTTGTAGATGCAATCTTGAAACCCAAGTTTAAATTAATTTCCACTTTTCAAACTCGTAGTTTGTGATTTTCAGATGAAGTCAGTAGTACGACATAAAGGTTATACTTGATTTTGCTTATGTACTTAGGGATCTTTTTTTTTTTTTAATTTATTTGCTAGTTATTCTTGATTGTAGACCTGGCTCATGCTTAGTAGGAGGGCAAAAAGACAAAAAAGGCAAAAAGTTACTCAACGACCATTCTTGCCAGTGATAAATTACTTTCATTCAAATAGAACCATGTACATGGCAATGCTTCAAATGCCACTGACTTATTAAGACATTTATTTATTTTCCATCTTAAGACTTGGGGATTTTTATTTTTTTTAATAAATAATGTTCAGTTACATCGATTTTCAGCTAAAACATAGTAATGGGATTCTGTGATCCCCTTTCCATTTTGAAAATGTAATTAGTACATTTTCTAGCTCAGTTTTTTTTGTTTGTTTGTTTGGGGTTTTTTTGTTTGTTTGTTTGTTTTAACTTTAAATCCGTATTAAACCCCCCCCCCCGCCAAATTACAAGATCAACATCCTTATTGATATAACCATCACCACAATAATTTATGAGCCTGGCATTTTCAAATGTATTACTACAATATTCTTTCTGCAGGACTAAATTTAAAATGGCTTGTAAGATTTACTTGGTGCAAGGCAAATTCACACCAAGTTCAAGCACCTCTATGAAATGGGCATAGTAGCAGGATGGGTTCCTAAATTGTCAGTATAGCCCTCTCAGTAATGAATTCAAAGCCTGTTTTACCATACTTCAGCTCATTTTTCCACAGCCTCCTGCCATGTAATAAGCTCTAGACAATGTCTTTAGTAGGAGATGCAGAGTCCAGTATCTATTAGCCTTTGTAATAGTTCATCTAGGACCATTTTTCTGACACATCTACAGGATTAAATGCACTAAAGTAAAATCTTTTAGACTGCTCCCTATTGCCATGGAATGGAACAGGAGGAAGAAACACACAGCTACAGGGGAGGGGAGCTTGGGAAGGAAACCTGGGTGTCACCTGCTCAGGGCAGAGGCAACCTCAAATTTGAATGGGCTTATTCAAGCCCTTGACCAACTTAAACATATCCAAGGAAAGATATTCAAAAATGTCTCTAGACAAGCTGTTCAACTGCTTTACATTCTCTACAAAATATTTTCTTTCTGTTTTATCCAAATTTCCTTTCTAAAACTTGCAGCAGTTAAATCTTGTCTTTTCAGAGTGTACATCCTAGACTCTGTCTTCTCAGTACATCTTTGTAGGTAGTTGAAAGCAGTCACTTCATCCCTCACAGTCTTCTTTTCTCTAGACTAAGCAAACCCACTTACCTCAGCCTCTCCTTTCAAGCCAGGTGTTCCAGACTCCTACTACTTTTGTGATCCTCCAGTTGAATTGGGCTCACTACTCCAGGCAGGGCTTCAGGAGAGCTGACCATGGGATACACCTATCCCTTGACCTGCAAGCTATGCTTGTCACACACTGGGAGCAGGGCTGCAACATTAGACCACAGTGTTGGAGCATGTAACCATCAGGACACTTGTAAGTATGGAGAGGCACAGCTCCTACACTGGGAGCTGTGGAGTCCAGCAGTCTGCAAACCTTGCAGTAAATATGTTTAGTCTTCTGGCATTAAAAGTAATGCACAATGGTAGTAAAAGAGGTTTAGGAGAAAAATGCCATGGCACTCAAAGGAGTCCATGAGTTCATTTCTTAAGGTGAAGTTATCTTCTTGCCACTCTGCAATATTAATTTCCAGTCAGTAGATGATTAGATGATTATAAATGTGTTTGGGTAAATGGAGTTCTGGAGCAGGAGAGAAACCATGGTATGAGACTATAAACGGGTTATATTTAGCTTAGGGATGGATTGGAAGAGGGAGTGAGGAAGAGGCAGGGAGAGTGTGGAGTAAATTGTGTGAAATTACATAGCTCTGATATTTGACAGGTTTCCAAGGTTCTTGGTAGAAAGCCACAAGGCAGAATACCTATGGGAGCTTGAGGCCAGCAATAAATGTAATCTAGAACAACAAGGGTAACAGAGAAACTAAATGTCTCTATTTAATCAGCCAACAGGAGCCAACTGCTTATTTCAAACCTTGATTTAAAATATCTTTAAATGTGTGTATGTAGGAAGTTTTCTCCATGGCCAGACACAGTGACATAGAATAAAATCTAATATAAGCTGATCTCAATAATCATTCCATTTTATTTATTTAAGTCTATACTCACAATATATGAGAATAATAATTTATTTTATTCCCATTCTTTTGGATGCCAGACTCAGTGAGAGGGATACAGCCTGTTTCACATCACAGAATTTGCACTAGCTTGTTGCAAGACTGGAAAAATTTTGTTGAAGTCAAAATTGTCCTTTTCTTCTACACATGTTCTTTATATCGAACTGTATTTAGAAAAGAAAAATATAACCAGCATTACACAGTAATGGAAAACTTAAAAAAAATATATTTTTTGTTCATTAGAGGATACTTTTATTTCCCCAAAAATCTTACTCGATGAGTCAGTAAATCTCAAATTTACAGTTCATAGGTTTCCTTGCTAAAAAAANCAAAATTACACTTCAAAGGTTTCCTTGATAAAAAAAAAAAAAAAAAAAACCAAAAAAAAACCAAAACAAAAACAAAACAAAAAAACTTTACTGCATTTATCTGCAATGTTCATCCCTGAAATGTAGCACAACCTTCCATTAGATTTGACATGTAATGTAGAATTACATCTGTTACATAATGCAGCATGACTGGCAGGGCTCAGCAAAAGAGGTTAGAATTGTTAAATGAACCACAGCTTTCATTAAAGGGCCTATTTCAGCAGAACTGAGTGGGGAGGGGAGAATATGTTTTGAGTTTCTTTTCTGAAGGCTGTCATAACCAGAGAAACACAACAATCAGACAGCAGGGACATAAATTTCTTAGAATAGCCAAAATGTGTTTTGACAGAGATGCTTTTTGACACCAATGGACATATGAGGGACAGTCAGCCCTGCAATTTAGAGCAGTTTTAACTATGAGGTTATGTACCATCCATTTAAAATAATTTCTTGGAGTCAACTTATGTATTCTACAATATAGTGTTAAATGCAAACTTTCATTTAAACAGTTGTTTGTTTTTTTTTTCTTTCAGAGTTGTAATGCAATCTGGTGTCTCTGTCAAAGTGAGCAGAAAGCTCCCTCTGGTAAGACAATACTACTCACATGGATAAAGATTTTTCATCCATTCACTTACAGACTTCACTTCACTTGACAGTGGATTTTTAACTACTGCCATTACAGGGGGTGACTGGTGGTATCTATGGCTTGTTTCCAGTGTGTGTGTGAAAGTCCATTTTGGAATAAGTGCAAGAAAAGTGGAAGCCTCTGTGGAGCACTTCTTCCCTGGGCAGTCACCAAATCTTCCTTGGAGAGAAGAGTGTTCAGGTACTTCAAGCAGAGAAGCAGTGGGAAAGAGAGAACAAACAAGAGTCAGCAAGAGAGATCAAGGGGCTGAAAGTCTCCAGATGAGCAGAGAGCAGCTGCATGGAGGAACAGAGAGCAGAAAGCCAGGCTTCACTGGGGGGAGAAAGAGAAAATCAGCTGAGACCTGTGCAAAATCTCTTGCAGCTCAAGAAGCTGCTGACAGCCCACTAAACTGATTCCACAGTCCCACCTGCAAAGGTAAGATGACAATGAGTCACAGAACCAGACCTTTGTTATTTCTCTCTAATCTACTCTTTTACTTTGATTTTTCCCTATGTGTCTCCCTTGTTTGGCTCTTTTTAAGGAACAGAGAAGGCAAATACATCTCAAAACTCTGGATGATTCAGGGACCTTTTGCAAAAACTAGTATTCCTTCCACATTTTGCACATTACCAGTTTTCTTATTCGTACATCAGTAAAAAGAAAAGTCTACATCAAAGCAGTGGCAAGACTGTTAGGTTAAATTTAGAAAGATATACTTTCATTCTTGTGATTCCATTTTTTTTTTCCCCCTGAAATGCACAGAGCAGACAGTTTAGCCTTATAAGGTTAGGTTATCTATACAGGTATTTCTGATTTTCAGGTTTTGAATGAAGCTTACAGAATTAAAGTATGTTGCATACTGGAATTCTTTGTTGATACTATGGAATCCTTAAACGTCTGTCTTAAATAGGCTTTTTATTTCTAACATTTCAGGATCGTATAAAGAAAACGTGTATAGGAAAGTATTTATTTTGGTAGGCAATACTGGAATAAGAATGACACTTCAAATTGATTAGTACATGAAATTCACCATGTTTCCAAGCACTTCATGATTCTTTTTTGCTACACTTTGAAGTCAGAATCAATAGTTATTATAATTTCATAGATGGAACAAAAATAGAAGGTTTAGATTTCCAGAGGTACATAGAACAGTAAATATATTTTGAAAGAAATGCTTCTCTCTTATTTCTTAGGGGGAAAGAAAAGGTTTAATCAACAACATTCACATTGCTGAAAACTTAGAAGTTCTCCTTGTGCCACAATAGTTCACTAAACTTCTGAGTAGAGCAGAATTTGAGACACAACATTTCATATCAACTACTATTTACACCATTTCACTTTCAATACTGTGACATTATGAAGAACCTGACTCTTCCCTTGGCTTGCGTAAGGTTTTGGCATCTAACTCTGTGTAGAGTTACTAAGAGGAAGAGATAAATGGATCTTGAGGGACAAAGCACTGAAAGACAAGTCTTTATCCCGTTTTTAAGTTTCTTGAATTTCACATGAGAATTTATATATTCTTACTTGCAAGAATATAGAAAAGAAATTGTTGAACTGCAATCCTTACACTTGCTTGCAAAGTTTGGAGGAGTTTCTTGCCATTATAATTCCATAGACTTGTAAAAACAGTAGTGCTCAGCTGAAGTTTTCTTCAGTGCCCTTGCTGAGCTGATGCGTCTTGCTGCTGCCACAAGTCCTTCCTTGTCAGTCAAAGTGCCTACCATAGTCTGGAATCACTATTTATAGCTGAAGGAGTGTCTGGTGTTTTGCATGAGGTATTACATTAGCACAAATTATTGCTAGCAAGTGGTGACATTCACCTTGGATATGCCACATCATGATGTCATTTGCTATCCAAGGTACATACAGCCTGTCAAATGAAGTCAGTTAGCATCTGGTGAGCCAAGAAAGGCGGAAATTTCCAAATCCTAATATGCCAAACTAATCTCCAATCAAAATTTAAACTGAGGCAAATCCAGTTTATTTCCTGACATTCTGAAAAACTTCATTAATCTTTCATCTCTTGTGCCATATTTTAAATTATGTGTAAAAGCCCTAGAATCCATTTTAAGTAAGAAATAGTTCAACATTTAAAAAGAGCAACTTAAGAGTGTATAAGTAAATTAGTGAAGAGTATATCAGTTTATGAACATCTAATACAGTGTAGCTTGAGCATACCACTGTATGCATTTTTTATTCCCAAGGAAAATTTTGCTTCTTCTCTCAACTTCCAATAAGGAAGAAAAATAAATAACTCAAGTGGAGTAATATTTTAATATTATGCATTTGCAATTCTGTGAGGTCTGGTAATACCAATGGTATTTGGCTCAAGTGCTTATTTGCTCAGTGAGTGTAAAGCAGTCAGTTGTTGGATTTCTGATTAATTTTCGTTTAGTGTGCTTATTTTATTACTAGTGGTTTTGCTATTTGTTTCAGATATATTAGGGAAAATCCATTCAGTGTTTTCTTGATACTATTGTAAATGCCGTTCAGAAAAATTTCAGTATTAATTGGGCTTCAAATGGATAAAGCCTCACTGTATACTATTGTTCGAAACAAGTTTTTTGATTATATGCAAGTTTTAAACATTTTGGATAACCTTTTATTTCCTATTATATTTATTTTATTGCATCTATATTTTTAAATTGTTGATAGAGTCAAAGAAAATATCTTGAAGTTCTACAAAAAAAGATAATTAATGTTACTTCAAGCTGTGTCTAATAAAAAAAAAAATGTACCTCTGTATCAGTCACTAGCACTAACTGGTCTCCTTTCTTGAGAGCTTTAAAAGAGGAACTGAGAAAATAACCCGCAGATCAAATTATCCTTTTGTGATTTGCATTTTCTTCCATGTGAGTCTTCCGTGTAAAAGCTGAGATACTGGCCAGGACAATGAATAATCTTATGATGTGGATTGTATCTACTAAATGAAAATAATTTCTTGCTGCCACTCTAATCTATTTTTTTATACTACAATAAGATTATTCTAATTGATTCTATGTGTTTTGATTCTTATTTCCCAGATGTAGCTCTCCTACTGAATATGAAGCTCATCCACTGGAGAAATTCTTTGAATTTGTGGTTTTTGTATTTTTAGTTGGCTGATTTTGTGTAGTTTTCTAAGGACCTCCAAACACTTGCATCCCTTCCACAAAGAAAGATTTCAAAGACACTTGGCTGTGTCTTCAATTTTCTCCTGCTGTTTTCCTAGTACTTAGTTTCTATAGTAACTTTTCCCTTGTACATATATTTAAGTAATTGTCTATTAATATATTACGCACAAAAGTATTGGTCCAAATTAAGGCTGACACAATGCTTCAACAACAGACAAATAAAAAGTTCATCTGTGCAAGTGGAAATTTTTAAAAGCATGAAAACCTGAAATCCCTCTTTTCCAGAAATACAAACTTCTTGAGCTGGGGTAATGTGCAAAGTGCAATGCAGTAATTAAACTGTATCCAAATCTTACACCTGATAGCTAGAAGATAAAATGAGTGCGCAAAACTTTCAAGAGAAAGCATAAGAGGAAAGGGAGGGAGAGGCAGCAGGCGCTGTGGTATTTATCTTGGGATGGAGAAGTAAAGGTGTTCTCTCTGAAACTGTTTTACAGAGTTCTGATGTGTAGCATTGGACATTACTGTTCACTTTCTATAGCTTCTAAAACTTACCCTTTTTTACCATACAGGTAACAAGGACTTATAGACAGCTCCTTAGAAACCATCTCAAGATCTCAGAGATACACTTTAGCTCTGATGCAGTTATATCTTTCCAGATCCTCAGCTTTCATGGGAACAAATTTGCTGCATTTGCTTTCTCTGAAGATTTTTTGACATCAAATGATTGCTTGATTTATCCAGAAGCCCTAGTGGGTGCTACTATCCCAAATAAGGTGTGAAAGTGTCCTCAGGTATGTACAATCTTTGAAGAGATGTCACTATTATGTCATCTGCGTCATTATGCTGTTCAAAATTGTTTGCAATAGCACTGAGACTGTTTTAACAGAGCTCTGAAATGAGAAAAAGCTTTAGCTTTCATTCATTACAGGAGGCCACAGAAATTCATAGCTTGGGGGTGCATTATTAAACACGTTTTATGAGAGCGCAAACAGAATTATCTCAAACAAGATAATTCTTTGAACGGAGAAATGTTAAGCCTCATCATGAATAAATGAAACAAATTAATGTCCAGGGGTCTGAAGGCATCAGTAGCTCTGACTGTTTCCTTCCAGTACCTAAAGCTCCCTCCAAGCCTGCAATCACACACCCAGGGGAACTACCTGCCCTCTTGGTGCCCTAACAAATGAAAAGTATCAATGCTTAATATATCACAGTCTTAAAAGCAGAAGATCGTTATCAGATACGTGGAAAAACTGGGCATAGTATGTTTACAAAGGACCAATCATCGGAAAGAACTGATAAATTGATCAAAATGCAGTGGCCTGAGACCCTGGATGTATGACAAAAATTTCTCCAGATATTTTTATTTTTCTTCAGTTTTGCCATTTACTGCAGAAACTTTCTTTGGCTGCCTGAGTTACTATTGAGCCTGTGGCCCATTCTGTGTGGCTAAGGAAATCTTTCCACCATCTCCAAGCTCAGAAATGATATCTGCCACGTGTGATGGATGAGCTTATAGCTCCTTCTCCAGAATCTCTGTCCCACTTCATTTCCACAGGCTTTTCCAGGGGTGCACTTCAGCAGAGGATGCTCCATTCTCCTCCAGTAACTCTCCATAAATTCCCTCTTCCCTCAGCTCTTCTAAATCTTACCCATGGGGCTGCATCCCACACTCATATAATTCTTTTCCCCTGAGGCCCAGCCATACTCTTTTAAAACTGTGAACTGATACTGCAGTAAAATGATACAGATCTACCATTTATTGCAATGTGTTTGACAAAAAGGATGTTACTACCAGGTAAGACAATCTGACTCACACAGAAACAGGATTTTTTTTTTTATACTTCTAACAAACTCTTTTTCCTATGCCTCTATATCATCAGACCATTTTTCCATGCTCAGTAATCTGACCATTGAAAATCCCTCCCAAGACCATTATTTCCAAACAGCCCAGGATTTGACAAAGGGGGTGGTGAAATAACCATCACTACTGCAGCTATACTTCACATTCCTGCATGTGATTCTCTCCTGTAACTGTCCTGAAAATATTTATGCTCTGTATAGCATTTATATCTGAAGGAATGCAGGATTTACTACCCTACTTCCTATTTCTATCTCATTACTGAAATAGCTATTTTATTATGCTTTTTTTCTATCATGCCATTCTTCATTGAGATCTAGAGAGAAGCCTGTACCACCCACCTTCCTCCCTCTACCCTGGTATACACCACCTGTGAAGTAGCAAGATTTAGGAAAGACTAAAACCAGGAAAATTTAGTACATTAGAAAGAGTCTGAGCTTCAGCAAGACAAATCAGGGGAAAATAAAAAAAATTGCATTTATATTTGTGATTTATTTCTTAGGTTTCTTTCAGTTCCTACCTCTTTAAGCTGTCCTTTAAAGCAAAGGCTCAGACAACCACCTCTCTTTAGGTGGATATTTTCAGCAACACTTTTTTCCTATATTTTCCATTTTTATTCCCTGTTTTCTCTCTACTTTTCAAGGACTTAGCTTTCTTTTCTAGGGTGTTGACTAAGCACGTACCTGAACTTTTTTAATGTAGAATACACTGATCTGGAATAAACTACTGAAATTTGTATGTGGTGACCCTAGCTCAAAACCGGTGTATGTGTTAAAACCAGACATGTCAGTTTTATAAGTGGGAAATTCAGGCCCCTTATCAGACCTAAAAGCAAATGTTGAATGTAAGACATTGATTACTGACAGTTAATAATAGATTCCTTCCAAAGTTTTGAAGAGTGATGTTTCTAATTATTTTGGAGTCCTACTCTGCCACTATACTGCAAAAGTGATGAAGCAGATATTTTCCCGTTCATATGGAAAGTTGAATTTGAAATCTCTATGAGCACAGAATATTGGTGTCCTGAGAGAATATGAGTCAATGATGTCATAGGAGCCATGCTGTGCAATATCATACAGTAATCATACTTTCAATTTTTGGAATTAATCCATTTACTCCAAATTTAAGCTTAATGAAATAGCCATTCTTACAAAAAAATCTCGCTCTTTTTAATGGTCCAAAGACACTGATATAATAAGAAAGAGATTGGATGTAGAGACGTTAATGGCATGAGCATGCCAGGCTAAAACCATCAGTAAATTCTACTGTGAATATCTAACACACAGTAATGCAGATGGTGCTTATTACAAACAACGAGGAGAGCAACTCCAGTTCTTGTTCATAGATCTGTTGGGGCAGGTTAGAATGAGACAATAGTGAATGACCAGTGTTCATACAGAGATAGATAGATAGATAGATAGATAGATAGATAGATAGATAGATAGATAGATAGATAGATAGATATGTAGGTTTTATCCTTGAACAATTTGGCTGCAGTGGAAAGGAGGTATGTAGACATCATTTTGGTAATCATCTATAGTAATGCAACAATATAAAAGTATAAAGATATCACTTAAGAAAATATATAAGGAGAGAAAAGGATAAGAGTAGATAATGGAGAGGAAAGATATCACCACCCATGGATCAAGGGACAAGACTTGATTGCAGCAAATTAGTTGTCCATTGATGAAAGTGATGGTAACAGTCTTGATCAGTCTGATATGGGGAAAGCCCATGAAACATAGAGTTCAATGGGTTAATTTATGTTTAGGTTCAGGTGGGGATGCCCAGGTGCCTCCCCTGAAGGAGAGGTTTTACACTGCCTGGTGTAACAGTGCAGCTCATGTGCAGTTCTCCAGTGGAAGGCCCTAGAAATGAGTCTGGGGCCTCTTCAGGGGTCTTTGATGGTTTATCAACCCTTCTAAGACATGACAGTTACCTCTCATGTCAACTTAGTTGACCCAATTATCATTTCTGAAGGGATTAATACTTTCAGGCTTAAATGTGAGTGTCCTGGTACTTCCCCAGGGGGTGAAGTTTAAGACTAAGGCAGTTGTGTCAAGGAGGATATTGGCATGATAAAAAGGATTATCCTGCCTCTTATCGACCTCCTGACCTCCTTGCTTATCTAGCTCAAAACCCAGTTTGTAGCCTCCAGTGGTGGATGGTACCTTCTCTGCCCCTGGGCTGTTCCCTTGCACATTGTCAGCAGAGTACTTGCTGCAGTTTGAGTCATTAACCATTAACATTTCAGTCTCTCATAGAGCTCAAATGCAGACTGGGAACTCCTTACTCTGTGCATGATAGGCTGGGATGATAGGAAATGCATTCAGAACTTCCTGTTTCTGAACGTGTTCTTCAGGCACTTCTGCCCATAATTTCCCCTTCTTAGGTTTGGGGCCATTCTTTTCTGGACCAGTCAATGGAACTAAATATTCATGAATAATTTTGTCTTTGTATTAGCCATATACTATCCAGAGGCTCACAGGCT
>VXBI01008365.1:444244-524413 GCA_013397375.1 Toxostoma redivivum | reverse complement strand
AAAAAAAAATCACTTGTCTAAGAGAGAGAAGATCAAAACAATGTTTGAAGTTATAAGATATTATTTGAATAGTTTTTCAATTACTGTTACTCAATCAGACATACTAAAAACTGAAAACTACATTGACAAGATGAACTTGCACTATCAGTATATAAAGCTGCATGAGGAAAGGAAAAGCAATCAGAATAAAACAAAATTGAAATGACAATCTGATACTGTTAAAAAGATCATTATAATTGTTATGGATCATTTGATGAGATACGGGCCAAATTCAGCCCCAGGGTAAACAAGTGGAATGGACAGAGACTGGAAAACAAAAAAACAGAATTTTTTATTTCCTTCTTATTTTGTAGCAAGAAATAGGACATGCACTGCAGTTACATCTCTGTATTGAATGCATGGAAAATAAGAGTAATTTTGTCTATCCCAAAGGCTCAAGAGAGCATGTAACTAACTGAAAATATTTCACGTTTCATTTAAACTTCTCAGAATATCCAAGCAAAATTTAGTTTCCTACCTAATGTTCATTATTCTGCTTGCTATTATTATTATTAAGGTATTTTGGTCTGTCTCAAAATGTTGCCTTAGGAGTTGCATATTGTGTTTCCTGCCTGTTTCCTGTTCATTGGGGTGCTTTGGACAGAAGGCATGTACATCTCATAAAATCTCTTGCAAAGTAATTTGCGAAAAGGAGTGTTGATCTCTTCATGCAAGAGAGCAGAAAGAGTTTCAAGCTGTCAAGAGTACAAAACAGCAATGGAATTAATTGAAATTATATAGGCATATATAGTTCTTTCCTCTACCTTTTTTCCCCACCTGTGACTTGTCCTCTCTGTAGTTTAGATGCACATGAAAAACAATCTGGCTATGTCTAACCATTTGGGGAAGGAGTGATATAAACTCACACCCTTCTCAAGCAGCCACATTTTGTAGTGGAAGAATTGTGAAGTACCTGCACTGTGGATCTAGATTAGGAGATATTACAGAACAAAAAGGCAAAGTGTACTTTCCTCTCAATGAGGTTTATTCCCTGTTGTCAATTTATTACTGATCTGAATTAATGTTCAATGCTCCAAAATACCTGAGGAGGGTTGGTTTTAATTAGACCTCCACTGAGTTACCTCTGTTTCCAAAATCCATAACTCAACTATTCACCTTAAGGTTTAATCCTATCACCAACTATACACACTTCTGTTTTCAGTTCTCAGTTTTGACTGCTGCTATGGAACAGCAGTTTGTAGAATTGTCTCTGCACTTGTCCTGGCTTAAAACAAAATCACAAGAGAATGTTTTAAATAGCATATCCTTTGTTTATTCTAGCAGACTTTAGGAATGGTGTTTTGTTTCAAGTGCATTTAAATTGTAAACCCTAGGTGATCACTATTTATTTGAATTTTTAGGATAGATTTCAGTGAAAAAAGAGTAATTAGAAGCCTCATTCAATAAAGTAATAATATATTTCATTTATACACTGCACAATATTTCATTTGTACTCACAGAAACATATATATATAGAGCTTAGAGAATCTGTAACTATGTACAGTATTCTATAAATGTAAAATTTCGTGCATAGTGAGTATGTTAATTTCTGTTTAAACCTCACAATCGAAAAGAAACTGAGTTTGTCAATTCTTTCAAGTTTATGCAAAAATCAAATTTTGCTTCTTTAAATATTTGGAGAAGACTTCTACAGAAAAAAAACCAACTGTTTCATAGGAGGTTAGGACAATATGTAGATCTTGCACATATCTTTTCCAGCCATTTGTAAGGGTTCATTTATTTATCTTCCATCCACATATTCTACTTAAAGATCGATGTTCTCTGATAGAGGTGAGGATAGGGTTTTAGATTCTGTCTAACAGAATTATTCATGCTCAGGCAGCTATCATAAGCTGTCTCTGGCCTATGTTCCTTAACTTCTCCAAGACTTCTTAAATCAAAACACAAGTACTCAGCAAAATAAGACATCTTTTAGGTTAAAGTATTTTGAATAAAGGTCTTTCTGTTGATGAGTATCAGCAAATATTTAATTTATGTGAAGTACTGCCTTATTTCTCCATATTCATTCCCTTCTAGTACTTCAATTTTCTTCAAGTTCTTCAGACCAAATCCAGTCTGAATACCTACAGAATCAATGTATTTGTTCACTGGTCCATTCATGTCTAAGGACATTAAAAGAACATTTCAGACAACCTAAATAATGCCATGAAATAGAGCCTGCCCTAAAGCTAGTAAACAGGAAGTAGTAACAAAAACTTAAAATGAATTTAGGTCCTTTATTATAGCACTTCCTTTATTTTTCCTTTTTTTGCCGGCCAAGTTTCCTGATGTTCTCTGAGTTGAAGCTATCACCAATTATTGCTTTCATGATCACAGGGGATAGAATGGACTTGCCTGAGTTAAACTGAAAATAATAATCCTTTAAATTCTCCCTCTAGGGAGCTAATTTATTATTTGAACTGATAGAACCAAGGGGGTAGCAAAGTTACTAGCAATGATGGTTTTGATAAAAACAATCTTTTGTATCTGATTTTAATTTTAATAAAATTATAGGAATCACTCTTAGCTCAAACATCTATAGATATATATTTTCTGTATTTAATTAGTCTTAGCACACTAATTTGCTCACATAGGTTTACTGGAAATATAACCTGGACTTTATGAGAAATTTAGATTATATATATAATTTTATTTAATTTTAGCCATTAAAACATAAGTTTATAAGTTGACAGAATTTATTAACATTCTCACTTTTATTAAGAAAGAGAAAGAGAAATGTCTCCAAATGGTTAATATGAAGTGAATTCTGCAGTTTATGTCAGTGAAACAGACATAATCCTTGTCGCCTTTGGAGATGAAGATAATATCTTCCTTCTATTAGGCATCAGATCAGTCACCACATCACTCAATGTGGTTTTTTTGGTTGTTGTTGTGGGGTTTTTTTTTGTTGTTGTTGTTTTGTTTTGTTTTTCAACAAAACAAAACCATTTTGTTTTGCAATAGTGTCTACCGACATCAAAACAATTTTCCTCAAATAAGATTCTATTTGATTTGTTTGTGATTATTAGACAAGTAAAAATTTAGAGAATGTTGGCTATTTTAATGTTGATGTTATTATGAGAAAGGTTATATCTTCATGAGTTGGTGGATAATTTTATTTTTTAATGTGCTATGTTAGGTCTGACTTGCCATTATAACTGCACTTTTGGAATTTTCCATCAATTATGGAAAGAGCTGTTATTAAACAGGCAAGCAGTCAAAACGTCCTTGTCTTCATAAGTTAGATGAATTTCCTCCTCCACAAATGTCTCCACAAAGCTAAGCGAGGTCCAAATAGTAGCAGAATGCCTGTTTTTTGGGTTTTTTTTTTTTTTTTGCAGTTAGACATTTAATTAAAGCAGCAGCTGAAATCTTGTCTTGAATTAGACAAGTTTCTTTTGTTTAAGACAGCATTCACTGCAATTTATTGTTTGTTTCACCAATGAAGTGTAAAACTTTAACGTGTTGCATGATAAGATTTTTTTTTTTTTTAACTATTCTTAGGTCATGTTTCATGGACAATCTACTTCAATCTGAATCTACCAGGATTCCTGTGTAGGAGGTGTTGGGAAACTTGAAAACGTTTCCATAGATACAAAGCAGAGATTGCAGCAGCATTCAGCCAGGCCATGCAAGTGTTGAGATGCTTTTCATTACTAGCATTGGGCTGTAGAATTGTGCTAAAGTGGCTTTTGCCCATTTCTTTATTCCCCAGAATATGTCAATTGGTAAAATAAATAAATAAATAAATAAACAATCCAAAACAACAACAACAAAACAGTTCCACTGGTATCAGTGGACATGCATGAACATGCATGAGCTTATGAACTTTAATGATATTTCTAGATAACACTGTAAGGTAGGAGAGTACATCTGCCTAAGCTCATATTTAGCTGCTCTGCCAAACTTTAGTTATCTGCACTGTGTTTTCTATATATATGTTTTAGCATTTTGGATGGCTGAGTTTAATATTATTCATATTTAATACAGAGCTACTTGCAGAAAAGAAAACAAGAATAAATGCAAATTCAAGATAGGGGTTTTTTGTTTGTTTTGTTTTGTTTTGGGGTTTTTTTTGGTTGGAAAATTCTACTTTTTACTTTATTTTCTTTGTCTTTTTCTCTTTCTGCCAACAGCTTCACAAAGCTCCATTTTTTCCTGATTTAATTTCATGTTTACTACTCTTCCACCACCTCTCTATTTCTTACACATACTCTTCTATCCATACTCTTCTTTATCTCTATGCAATTTATAAATAGACTGCAGACTATTACCTTTACCTCTGGTATGTCCCTGTGAAGACCATAGGGACTATCCTGAAATGAAATACAAAGTCTCGGTATTAAAGTTCATAATTGTTGTTGTTATTTAATAGCTCTGCACTTTGAGATAGGGGAAAAGAAGTACCTGAGCTCTTCCCCCATAATTCAATGTTCTCAAGATAAAACAGCTAAATGGGATGAGCCCTGGCTACCTGGCCTGCCCTGCCCTATGCAGGGAGCTCCTTACCCTCCTGGAGCCTGACCCCAGGGAGCTGCTGTCTCCTGTGGCAGTACTGTCATCTGGCTGAGCCTAAAGAAGGAATGTGCTGTCACTTCCATTTTGCAAGCAAGAGATGGAGTTTTACCTCAAGATCAAGTTTCTAGTGATATTTACAAACAGTTAAAATAAAATTAAAATTTTTGAGAATCATGAATTTCCTTCAAAGCAGTTTCAAGAGTGGATTGTTTTGGTTGGTTAGTTGTAGTTTTGTTTCAGTTTTTTTTTTTTATATATTTCTAGAATTGTTAGCTTGGTATTACCCTGAATTCAACCTTTCTACCCCAACTGTAAAATAAGATACAAGAGTGGGCTGGAAGAGGAAACACCATCTAATTCAAATGTAGTTTTAAGAAAAATGCATGCTGATAACAAGAATTTTTCCTTGGGCTGGAAAATGACTGGTTAAAAGTTCATGTACATAAAAGGGCCACTCTGAAATTTTTCATTCAAGAGTATCAAGCAAATGAAAAGGAGCAGTAGAGCACAGCAAGATTAAAACATGGGCCAGTGAACAGAAAGTTGATTATTATGTCAGTAAGGGTGCATTCAGTAATTTTGTGGCCAAAAGAAAAAAAAGAGATGATGGTGGAAAAAAGCATGGAACAATTCATATTGTTTATTTTGCAAAGAGCATATAGTAATGAACATACTGTTATGTGCATGTGTCAGTGAATATTTGCTGTACAGCTTTATGTCTGGAACTCTCTGCCCTGTTTCTATCAAGTCAGGCAATACTGTCAATATATAAAGTGCCAAAAAAAAAAAAAAAGAAATAAAACAGGATTATATGGGCAAAATACATGCACAGTGATTTTTATATCGAATAAGTTGTTGTTACTAGCTCCTGAAGTGAAACAGCTGTGCTGAAATTTTTATAGTATGGCAGGTATTTTAATCAGATCAGTAATTAGGAATTTTCACAGCAGAGAAGATTGGCTTTTAAAATATTATATATAGATTTAAAACTCTCTTGGAAAGAGGCATTAGAGTTTTGTTCTCTACCTATATATGCTAAGATATATTTCCTATTGTGTTTTGTGAGTCTGATTATAACTCCTTGTTCTGTGTGGCTGTTACTTAGTCTTTTGCTCTCACTACGCTTCTACTAAAGTACATGAAAGAATGTATACCATAAGGAATAAACTGCCACCAGTGCATGAGCTGGGATGAAAACTACAGGAGAAAGCAAAGCACAGACAAGATTCTTTGAAAATGGAGAATGTGATTTAATGAGGACAAAGATGGCCTTATCTGAGTAACCAACAACATTTTATTTTGCTCAAAGTTTATTTTTTTCCAATTAAACTCTGCAAAGTAAGAAAAATATTGCAAGTAATAGCATTCTCCATTTGGAAAAAACAAAACAAAACAAAACAAAACAAAACAAAACAAAAAAAACCAAACAAACAAACAAAAAAAACCCTCATCCTATTCAAGCCGGGAATGTGTTTCAAGGTCTACAGCATGGCAAGGTTTACTCCAAAATTTTTCACTGGTCCATGTGGAAATCTGTTCATGTGGTTCCCATCCCTAACTATAATACAGTTTCTGATTTAATCACCATTTCCTGTCTACCTTCTTCAGGTTATCACTCATAATGCTTGAACAATGCTTTGTGATGTGATTTTTTTGTGTAAAAAGCTGCAGTTGAACTTTGCTAGGTATTTTGCACATAAGCACTAAAAAGAGACATCTGGTGACCCAGGAATAACCCAGTCTTAGAGTTTGCCCTACACACATTTAAACCTCTGCATACCAGTATTGATTTTACTCAGGGCAGGTTCTACCTAAAATTAGGCATATAGATAATCTTTAAATTTTTATACCAGGAAGGTCCTCTGTTATCTCTGCTCTTCATCCAACAGTGCCTCTATTTGGATACTATTCTGAATTCAACATGCAAGTCTGTAGTAAGTACATTTTTAGATCCTCAGTGCAAAAGAGGTAACACATTAATTTTGTCACTATGTGACAATGGTACTCCCATGGACACTTAATCCAAAAATGCTAATATGTATTGATTATAACCCTAAAATGTCTTCAACCAAGGCAATTTGTTCTTGTTCAAGGAACTTGAAAGTTCAAGGATTTCATCTGAAGAAGGGCAGCAGGCAATATAATAAGTGGGAAAAGAAAAAAAAAATCTTTCTTTTGTTCTGGAAAACCTAACCCTTTTACCCCTGCAGAGTTCAATAAAATACACAGAGAAACCTAGTGAGCGCAAATATCATGGGGGTGGCATTGACAGACTGCAAGACTGCATAGATTTCCCTCTCAGAGAAACAGAATTCTTCTTCTGACTTAATTGTCACTTTTCTAATCTTCAAAGCATGGATGAAAAGCATTTTTAGGAGATCCTAGCTCTCTGGTTGGCTAGTTTAATGAAAACTCTGTACTTACCTGTGCTGTTGCGATAGCCTCACAAAAAGACAGGACTAGACTCACTCACTTAGCAAAAGAAGTTTTAAAGATGTTTTGACACTTTAATTAGTAGATTTCTAGATAGGATGTTTTATTCTCTGTCATAAAAAAATATTGGATTTGTTGTCCTCATTAACTAACATTATTGGTTAAATTTGTACAGTGATATTAGTAAAGGTTAGATTCCAACTTCTGGCTCAATATTAGATGTCTACAGGGCTTCTACTTTTCTGGTTTATTGTAAAACACATCATGGGAAAGGAAAAAGAAAATTTGCTAAATTGACAAAGGAAGGCCAGTGCATAATAATTTGTACCTTTCCTTGCTAAAAAGCAGCATTGCATGTTTTCTTCTTTTGAGGTCAAAGGATAAAATTCTGAAAAGACCAGAATTATTTCTTGTTAAATTTTATGTATCCAACTATAGTGAAAATCTATTTGTTCGTGTTAACAGGAGTAGACATTTTATAGACAAGTAAATTTCATGGAGCATTGGATATATTTGCAGGCTGAAAATTCCAGTCAACCATGAAATTAAAGAGAAAAGGGTTCCCTTTAAAGAAAAGTTTGACAATTACAGATCCTGTCCACCTTTTCAAATATATTTCCCTATCAAACTTTTAATCAGTTTTATTAATCCTTTTGATGTTGTATTTTTTTGTATTACTAGTGTAACAAAAGGTATGATAGGAAGACAGTTTAAATAACTCTGCAAGCAAGAATGTGTGTGAATTTCACTCTGGAAATAAATCTGCCATACTTCTCTGGGAGTCAACCATCATGCAAGGTTTTAATAGTGTGTACAGTCTGTCAAAATTCAGTAGGAGTTAAAACATTTTGAACATATTCTTCATAAAGCCTGCTGACTAGTATAATACTTCTATTTATGGTCAACTTCTAATGCTTGAAGAGGTCCTGAATATTTATTTAAAGAAATAAGGGACAGGTTCTGTAAAAATTTCCAAAAGGAATGTTTAAAGTTAGCCACAGAGGTCTGTAGTTCAGACATCTCTAAAATTCTCCATATTTTTGAAGATAGATACAGCTCCCAAAATGTCAATAATTCTAGTAGGAACTGCAGGTGATCTTCATACCACTTCCAAATGAGTGGTGCATAATAAGGTACTGTTGGTCTACCCAGACTAATTTCCTGACTACATTTTCTGCTCACTAGACAGATTGAATAAGATCAAGACTCACTCATTGAATAGAGCCATGTTATCACAGGTACACAATCAGGACAAGGGGTAATCTTTACATGAAATTTTTTGTAACTTCTGGTAATGCCTGGTTTTGGAGCACTTGGAAAGGAGGGATTTTCCATTATCTCCAAGGAGGGGGAAAAATGGTTTTGAGTATTGAACAGAAGTATTTATGTAAGTCCTACAAGTCATTGTAATGCCAGCTGTCAGCAGTCCATCTGTTTTCCCTGTCATCATAGCTCTAATCGGTCTGCCAAGAACAAAATACAGCCTAGCTCCATATAAGATCTTCAGTCTTAGCCTCCCAATGCCAAAGAATAATCAATAAGCCTGGTCAAAAGTTGATAGCAAAACTTCTTTATGAAAAAAAGAAATATTATTTTAAATTTGATTTTGGCTGTTTTGTGTATTCCCCACACTGAAACAGGAGATGATATATCACCCATTTTATGTTGCTGTAACTTTTAGATATTATTAGTTATCTTACTGCAGTCCTGTAGTGTATTTACAGATGTTTCTGATTGGATTCTTCTCACATTTCACTTATTAATTTTATTCCCATTTCAATTCATGGTGAAAATAGATAGTAGAATGTCCACATTCTTGCAGAATGGAAGTCATATTCTTACCAACCCTATGAAATGAGAAATGTGGTTTTCTTTCTTCCTCTGAGTTTTAGGCAGCCCTAAAAGCCACTGTGTTTCCCTGCAACAACTTTTTCAGAGAATTTCCAGTTCTTAAAGCGAGAAACAACCAAAGTTACATGACACCCTCCCTGTACTGTATGGTATGTAGTTTGAATTGCTGCTTTTTTCTTACTCCTGTACGGCGCTCCTGAGTGCCACTGAAGTACATTTCAGGAGACAATAAAAGTTCTGTGAACATACATTTGTGGCACTGCGTGCCTGAATGGAGAAATAATACAGTATGAGACATACGTCTGTCATTTTCTGTCTTTATAGAAAAGATGGCTGCAGATTGTTATATTTGGGGGGTGGAACACAGCAATTCTAGTGTGCATAAATGTACATGTAGTTTGCTACTCATGGATGCCTTTGATTATAGCGACTGTGTGAAATGAAAGGCAGTCAAAATTAACAATTAACAATTCAATATTAGTGAAATATTTGTCAAATCTATTGATACTTTTCAGAAATAATAAAATTTGCAAGCAGTAATTTAAAATCGTTAATGCCTTTAAGGCTAGAAAGAATTCAGACAACATGTTGAAGTTAAAATATTAGAGATCATCTAAAAGGAATTGAACATTTTGTACAAAAGGACGTTGAAGTATAACATATGGAAAAGACGGTGATAACATGAATAAAAGATAAATATATTTTTTAAAATTCTATCTGAAACTTTTGTTATGAAGTTATGGATTTAAAGGTTGCTGGTGAGCCCCACAAGACACTAACATGGACCACTGATGACCATAGAAGACTGCTCTTCATCTAGATTTTTGTCTTTTCAGGGAGGGGTTTTCATGCTTTAGCATCAAATTACTGGCCTCTTCAACTCAAGGTGTATTCTGATTACCTTTGTTACCAAATTGAAGCACCAGCAAGGTAAAGAACACTGTGAATAGGAGTTGTCAATAGACGGTAGCTTTGATGTTTCATTACCAAAAATTAATGTCTTGCTGTTTTCAGGTGTCTTTTAAAAAGCATGAAATATATTTGTAAAATATAAAGATCAAACATAAAAATCTATTGACATGAAGAATTATTTAGAATTATTTATCTGTTTAAGTCTTATTTATGTCCATAGACATTTATCAGGGAAATTTAAAAAAAAAAAAAAAGTAAATATTTTCCACAAACCCTCTGAATTTTAATACATTGAAACAAAACAAAAGCATATTCAAAATCTAGTGCTGAACTTTTGCACCTTAATAATTCTGTAGGTATTCCCACTTTTCTCTCTGGGTCAGACATCTCACATTGCTTTAGACAATGCTATTAAGTGACTACCTGAACTTTCAGAATCATAAATGTCTTGATGAAAAACACAGAAAAGCTTTGCCACAATGTATTCAATAGAAAAATATACAACACTTTCTGAGTTAAAGTGTTTTTTCTCAGATACACAGAACCTCATCTGATTGTAAAGTGGTACTGAACTTGGCAATGCTCCACAGAAATAAATCAAATCATACTCATTTAGGGTAATTGGGAAATCGGCTAACAAATTCACTATATAAATTTTCTATACAATATTATCTAGGTTAATGTCATACTTCTTAAGTGCCATTTCTTTGCCTTCTGATATTTTCTCAACACTCCAATCAGTTGTATAACTGATATATATATATATATATATATATAGGACAAAATAATTTTGAATATTAAAACTGAAAATCAATCTGATGTATTATACTAATAGTATTACTAGATTTTGTTATTAAATAAAAGACAGGATTCCTACAAATATATGATATTTTAAAAGAGTTCTTAAGTAAGAGCCAGAAGTAATAGAGAAGCTCTCAAAGTAAAGGTAGGAGGTCTAAAATGGTTCATTTACATTAGTACAAAACCAGACAAAATTTGCTTGTTTCTTCCAATTTGATAGCTAAAGTGGTCACCTCACTTCAGTGCATGTTTGTGCCTGCTTATTAGAACTGCTGACATTGAATACCAGAGGCAGAAATTGAAATTAAAAGGCCCCATTGAGCCAGAACTTTGATTAGGATAAATCAAACTCAACAAGTCAGTGTACTCTGTCCAAAGATCTGTCCCTAAGTTTTTCAATTAACTTATGTGCACTGATCAATTTTCCCATTAATTTATGCATGCTGATCAATTTATTTATGTGCACTTGTCTGTACAACAGCTGTGTTGATAAAAAATATGTTAAATACAATGGGAAAGAAGACTCCTAATTGTTTCCCAAAAGAGGCCTTTGGCTTTTCCTTGTATCTACATAACACTCCTAGATCAACCATCCTTGAGAGAAGAGCATTGTCATTTTTGCTCTCTGATTGTCTTTGAGTATCCAAAAGCTATGCAGGCCCCTGCCTGTTAAAAAGACAACTGTGGTTTGAGTTTAATTAAGCAATTAAATTTTATTCCTCTGTAGTATCTGAAGCTATGAACAGCTGCTGAAACTGATTAAACACTAAGGCGAAGCCTGAGGTGTTTCATCAGTCCAAAAAGTAATTTTATGCCAAGTAAGGAACTAAGTGATAAAGATTATTCTTGTCATTATATAACAAATCATAATATAAAAATAAGAAGATGAGTTGCTTCCACTTTGAGGTTTTAAAGACTGGACCTAAAGTTTCTTTACTGGACTGTTTAGAGAGACACCAGCACATAAATGTCGGCATTTACTAGTCTCACAGATTCAGTGGAACACAGTGACATTTTTTCATCAGTCTAACTGTGGCTTCTTTGAGATGTAAAATCCATTTCAGAAAGTGTTATGCATTCCATATTTTGTTTTGAACATTGAGCACACAATTCTTGAGTCTAGTAAATCTGAAAAATGTCAGTTCATTGAAATCACAACTACAATAATTAATATCAAGTAATGCAATGACCAAGCCATGTTCAGAAGAAAAGACTGAAATAATCAGGCATGTACCTTACTTTGTTCTGCTTCTTCCCAAGCAAGGTACCCTGTGCAGTCATTAAAGAAAATGAGACCTCACAATATCCCCCCAAGGCATATATTTACTTTACAGAGGAAAGTATTTACTCTGCTATTGAATAGTTTGAAAAGCTGCAGTTAACAAAGCATACATTTTTTGCCCAGGTTCATTAAGTGTGCCACATCTCTAATAGAAGGCCTGCATGGGCTTTTAGCTGAAGTGCTGTATTTTATATATTGAACAATGCTACATTTCTGACTGAATCTGTGAAATGCTAAAAATATGTTAAAAACTGTTTTTCATATATAATATATATTTTGCACATAAAATGGTATGCTTAATGAAATTAGTTGTGCATATGTTGAAGTCACAACTTAGGTATCTATTTTAGTAAAAAGAAGATTTTTTTTTCAGAAGCAATTTTCATGAGCAGATGGAAAGAATGGAAAACCGCTCCAGCTTATGTCTGTGACTGGAATCAAGCATGCAATACTTTATTTCTCCTTACTGTGACTGGATAAGTTATTTTTCTTTACCTCTCAAAGACCTGAAAAATGCCTTTCCTTGCCAAACTGAGCAAGTGAAATAGCTGCATAGTCCTTAGCTCACATACTTTTGAATTAGTTTTCATACCATTACCTTTCTCATGTTTTTAGAAGGTATATTCACTCACAAACTAGCTTGTATGCTGCACAGACAGAAGTTAATGTGCTCCCAATCAAGAGTTTACTTCTTCTTAATCAATTTAATGTAATTAAATATTAGCGTGCGCTTTCTTTCACATTATCATCTTTAATTTTGTGCAGCTTTTTGATGTCTAAAAGCTGCTAAACCCAGAAATCAGAGAAAACTATTTCAAACATATTGTTGTTTATTTTGCTGCAGGCCTAGCAAGATGTCAATGATACCTAGAAACATGTTGAAATATTTTTCCCCTGATTAAAAAAAGTCAAGTTTCTCTTTTGCAGCCATGGTTTACTGTCCCTGTAGATATTAATTAGTAAAACTTCTGAGCTCTGTAGTCTAAACTGACTTAAATCTTTGTTCCACTTATGGCAGCATAAGAGTGATAGTGGTTTTTTTTATCCTTGCCAGGATGATTGAATTAAATTAACATGTTCCCTGTTTGATGTCTTAAATAACCTTCTTTTTTTGATGATTCTTAAAATTCCTTTCAAAAATTTTCCAGTAGAGCAGGTGCTACTTAAAACTGTGAACCAGCAGAAAAACCTAAAACCAAACAAAACAAAATAAAATTAAAAATGAACAAACGAACAACTCCTCCACACACAAACAAACAAAAAAACCCACAAGAAATGAAAACAAACCGGAAGACCCTTAACAAATGTTGCTTACAGGAGACTGATTTAAAAAGTATTTGAAGCATAAAAGGTAATAGTAGTTACAAATTAAATAGCTCCCTCTCATAATTATTATTCTCTACACACTAGCTGGACAAGAAAACTATTCAAGAAGAGCAATTCTGCAGTCTTTTGAAGATATGGGTATTATTTAAGTGGCACATTGCTCTAAGAAAGAAGGTTTGTTCATTTACATGAGAAGGCAGGGTAAACACCTGAATGCCAGTAAAATAATACTGATAGTTCAGCTTCAATCACGTTTTAGTGTATTAAAAAAAAAAAAAAAAACGGAGAAAGGGAGACAAAGACTCTGTCTCTGTCAAATCTAACCCAGAATTTAATCAGACATATAAACAATATAAAATGTCTAAGAGTGCTAGAAATGCTAATGCTTTTTGCTCTTTGCTTATACTTAGTTATTTGTCTGGAGTTTTCATCCACAAATAAAAGTTAGAGTACAAAGACAATACTCACAGAAAATAACTCTGGAGTTCATCCTAAATGCCATTCTCCTACGTATTTGGATAATATGTCTAGTGATAAATATGTGTTGAGAGAAAATATAAAATAGGTTTGAATTCCCTGAGAGAGGTATAGAGTTTATTGAATCATTGAAATTTTGATAGATTAAAAACATACTGGCCAGCTGCACATGTGAATCAACCAAACACCTTCTTGGTGTTAGCTTGCAAATCCCTGGATGCTTCTAGCCATTCCATTTGTCTTGTCTCCATCTGCTGTTAGTGCACCCATTTCTTGTCCTCTTCTTATCCCAACAGTCTCATCTTATATTTCTTTTCTGCCTGCCATTTTTCTCTCCATGCTTTCCCTTTGTACATAATACATTAACGCCATCATTATGACTTTATCATTTTCCTCAGTAAACAAGACTACCTTTTTTGGTGCCCAATGAGGCATGGTGCTATAGCACCAGTATAAAATAAACATAAAATAATACCTATTAAGTTTAAGCAGTAAGTAAACTTCTGGAAGACTTCCTGTTTAAAATCTGTAGCACACTGGAAGAGCAGAGAACTACAAAACTCATAAAGGTCATAATGTGAAAATAAGCACTTAGCCTTACAAATCAGCCCTCAATTTGTTTTCTTTTATTGACAGAATCTAGAAGCAAAAATATCCTCATGTCTTCAATCTGTACTTTTCTTGCCCAGATGTTTTCCTGTATTTCACTTTGTACAGTTTTTTCAGCAAATAAAGAGGAGGATGGCAAATCCTTCTATATAAAACTGATAAATCTTCAGCAAGTCATCTTCAAAAGTGCTGAAGCAAAATGAAGGCCATGTTTCTTTCCTTTATATTGATCTAGCTACACTAATGGACTGTTGGCTCTGTACTTTGTAGTTTCCCAGGGTTTAGTTGAACTTGCTTTCTATCTACAGATAACTGCAGGTTGAGTAGCAAATGACAGTATTTTCCTCAACAATTTTCCATTTTCTGTTACAGGGGAATTTCTCCAAAGTAAATGCTTTATATTGATAATGATTTCTGGCTTTGCTTTATTTTTCAGGCTAGCAATCACCAAAAAGGAAAAGCATATCACCAAGAGAAGGCTACCAAATTCTTCTGTCACTGTGTGCACATCACAGGGAGTTGATTTGATCTAATACATGAGATCTTTTATTATGGAATCATATACTCCTTTGAATTTTACATCTTTATTATTGGAAATATAAATAATTATATGCTCACTGTTAGAGAGTAGCTCTTTTCAAAAAGTCCTTCATTGGTGTCATTTTGTGCACACTTTAATTCAATTATTAAACTACAGAGAATGTATAAAAGGCCAGCTAGTCTAACTGGTGAAGTGCTAGATTTTTTAATTAATACACACTCAAATAGTCACTTCCTTGGTTTTGTTTCCCATGGAATTATATGCATGCAAATGTTACATTTAATTGCCTGGAGTGAAAGCACAAACCTTTTTACTTAATTTTAATTAGGAAATATTTCCCCTTTTAGATTACCCTGTGAATACCTCATGGTGGATAATCAGAAATTAAATATAATTTGTTCTGTGATTTCTTTAAAGGGCTTCCTTGATTACAAATAAACATTTATACCACACTAAGTCCATGAAATTCCATGTGGGTTTGAAGATGATATTGCACTGGATTCTGTGCAAATGAAGATAAAAATACCTGAGAAACAAATTACTGGAAGACTAATTATGAATTCCGTTTTAGCTGTTTCTCTTCTATGTTGTACTATAACAAGTTCTTCTTTATGTCCACTTCATGCTAATAGTGATCTTTTTGACAATTATGTGTTTTTTCTTTATTTCCTTGGAAACACTATTAGAAGAAAGCAACTGTGATTACACATACAAAAAGTTGCCCGAGCTATTTTTTCTCGAAAAAGTAAAAATTGCTTTATGTTTCTTGTCATAACCTGCTATGAATCTTGAGCTTTGGAGAAGCACTTTTTACTAGCTGTCTTTGTTGTAGTGTCTAAACTTGCAATGCTAAAAAAAAAAAAAAAATGCATGACTCCAGCTTTGAAATGGAAGTATTTCTCCTTTTTGATGAGCACTATGAGGGAAAGGATCACCTTGTCTCACTTTACCTTATTCATTATGCACTGCTTGCTCATCTTTTCAAGTCAGATTTGAAACAGAACTTTAAAAATTCAATCATAGGAATATTTTCCTGAGATGAAATTACAGATGAAGGCTTTTTATTTTCTTGCTACTGAATTCTTATAGTTTTGAGTTTCCTATAAAAATTTACGTTCTTCTTCTTCATGAAGCTGTATATATAATTGATCATTATATTTATGAGGTACTTACATTTTATATAATGTAAAAATGGTAAATTTTTAGCACTGTATATAGAACCTTGAAATTCATGTGAAGCAGAATAGATAAGGAGGCAAACAGATGTAAACAAAGAGTTAGCAAGTGACATGGAAGAGATTCATATTACTTTAACAATATGTTAGAGATGTTTACAGGATAGAAATATAAATAAGCTTCTTAAATGCCAGAAGAAATTATTTGAGTAAAAATGTTTGAAATAGTGAGCATAGGCTGTCTCAGCTGCTTCATGACAAGGCTCAAGAAAGACATTTTAAATACATTTCAAAATTCAGCTTTGTAAAATAATAGTAGTAATAATAATAGTAACAATAGTAATAATAATAATAATAAGCAAGTTTAAAGTCATCCATCATGTTTTACACAGACAATGTTGGCTAAGACAGATAGGTGTAATTATGCATTCTAGAACAGCTACTTGTGACAGACAGTTTGCTCACAACCCTGCTAAGAGAAAATTACAATTATCATGCATTTGATCCAAAGGTGCTGTTGTCGTGAGGCTTCACAATACAAAAGGGCACTGATTTTATAAAGTGTGCTAGAGGAACAGCTAAAGCCACCACATGGCATCCCAGCAAGAGGCAGATTTATTAACCTCACACATGCCTCCTGAAGAGACCTTCTGAATGAAAAAGTCAATTCTCCCAGCTAGGGTCAGATCCAGTGTTTTCCTGGGTTAAGGTATTAGCAGATAAAAGGCAGCCAATTTTAGAGTTCCCTCCAAGTAGCTTCTGAATGTGTCAGAAGATAGGGCCAGTGCTCCTTTGCCAACAGCATAAGGATTTTTTTTTTTTTTTTTGATTCGGTGGACTCACTGACTCTGTCTCTCAGAGTGAAACAATTCACACAATTGGTTCTCCAATGCTCTTGACCTCTCAAGGGCTGTTGCATGTTTATGGATGCTCCAGTACTTTTTGCTAGGCACCAAAATAATGATGACATTAAATGGTACCCAGAGCAACCCAGATTATCATTTGACATTTACATCTGTCAGAAACAAACAAACAAACAAACAAACAAAACAAACAAACAAAAAAAACACAGAAAAAACCAAACAAAAAACCAATTCCTCACAGCAAGCAGACTTCTCACTCCTTTCTGGAGCAATAAATAAGGAAAGGACTATGGCTTGCGCTGCACCTAAAGGTCAGCATTACTTCTAATTATTGGTGGAAGATTTCAGTCAAATTCCTCATACAGGACACCTGGCTACTGCTCACAACATCTTAGATGCAAGGGATTTTCATGACAAGTGCATCTTTTCTCACTGCTGCTGTGGTACTGGAGAGACTGGCAGTCTGGGAATTTCTCAGTTCAAACCAGTCTAGCAAGAACCAAGTCCTCACTACTCAGAAGCAAAAAGGTAGTTATTGAACAGTTAGACCAAAACACTTCCATTATTCCTGTGTAAAGAGGTAATAGGTCTGATTTGATGGTAACCCTTGAATGATGTGGAAGTGTAGCCTTTGGTAAAGGACTTTGTCATGATGTTAAGGTAATGTAATTACCAATGCAAGATGTATGTATGTATGTATGTATGTATGTATGTATGTATGTATTGCAGCTGTTGACACATTTAAAAATATAAAAAAACAGTTAAGATAGATACCTCTATCAGAATCAAGGTACTTGGGCTTTAAGAAGCAGAATCACTTCAGAACTCTGAAATCAAGAGTTAAGGCATGTTAAAAATATTCCTGCCAAGCACACATGATCATTTGAATAATGCTCTCGTAACATCCCTGCCATGCTCAGATTGCATTTCCTTCAAACTGCTGCCATCTATATCTTTCTCTTGACTTTTCCAGATGGAAGGGAGTGGACAGCAGCAGCCCTCTCCCCTTAGCAGAAAAAAATTGCCTTCTTTAGTCATCACCACTTGTTTCCTGGCTCAGGAGCTGAGCAGTGATGAGAGTGGACAGAAACATAAGGTGGGGACAGAGCAGAGGCATCTGCATCCAGAAGTTCCAGGGCAATTATCTCCAGACCTGCTAGGCTTCTGGAGGGTGCATGTTGCCCTACATTTGTAATGTCTTCATAAACCCAGGTTTATCTAACTCAGATTTATTCAAATGAGTTTATGTTCTATGGATAGAGGGAAATTGTTAAGATAAGGCAGATACAGCATCCTGTGTTTTTCTGACAGAACCAAGACATGCAATATATGACACATCACCCATGATACCATTTTGTCTTGCATGTGAAATATTACTAACCTCAGCTTCTCTGATCAATTCTTTGCCATTTAGATCTTATTACTTCTTGTTGGAAGTCAGCTCAGGTTGTCAACTCCCTTGTACATCCACACTTCTCCCCTCCCTTCTCTGCTCCTACCCCTTTCCTTCATTTCTCTTTCCTTCCTCTCCCTTTCCCTACTGGCACTGTCCCACTGTGCCTCAACAAGCAAAGAAGGGCAGAAAGGCTGGTGGCCAGAGTGGAGTCGGGGCAGTGGGGTATTTCCAAGGATGGCAGGAGGCTCCTCGTCCCTCTCACTTGCAGAGCATTACTCTACAAGCCTCATACAGCTTCAGGTGCTGTCATTCTGAAGACATGCTGCAGAATCTTGTGAATCCTCTTGTCCATTTTGATTCTGGGCTGAAAGATGCAAGACAGGAAAACTACCTCTCTCTGATACTTCATTGCAATATATAATGCATTGTGCCAACTCCTACCCTTTGGAGTCAGTAGTCCCTGGGACAGGAGATGTCTCAACAAACTTTTTCAGAACCATTGTGTTTTTGAAGGCTTAATTTGCTGATACTCAAACTTTTTAGAACAATACTTGGACTTCTGTAAATGAATTTACATAAGGACAAGTGCACAGCATTATATTTTAGAAGCAGAAAGAGGTGCAAAAGCCTTTTCCAGGGGAATGCTATTATTTCTTACCGTTTCTCCCGTGTGAGAAAAAATGTTGCCTGCATCCTTGTGTTTAAGAGTGGGGAATTTTCAAGAAAATTCTGGAAAAGAGAAGCAAATTTATTGCCTGAAAACACAATTATCTTTAAAAAGTTTCTCTGTAGATCTGTATCATCAGTCAGTGCTACGTAGCTTCATTCTTGGGGTAAGGGACAGTAGGAAAACCTGATTTCTTGAGGAAGAGAGGGCCAAATACTTCTCTCTTATACTGATGAATTTACTATACACATATACAGTAAATTCCTTAAGGGGCACAACACTTTGGGTACAAAGAAGCTGCTGTGACTTTCTGTCTGATTTTCATTTCAAGATGCCAAAGATGCTAGCTTTCTTCAGACTTTGTTCCTCATGTGTCAGAGCTGCATGCACCCTAATGCTCTTTCTATACCTCTCTTTATGTGTTAATTTTTTACCAGTTTTGGGACATAGTACATCCTTACCATATGTGTTAGAAGATTAAATAAATGAGCTACACTTCATGCCAGATCTATTTTATTTATTTTCTCATCAATCACCATGCTGCTCCTTACCTAAAAGCATCCCCCATACTTAACAAAAATGGAGACATTTATGCTAGGTTTCAGCATCAGCCACCCTGTTTATATTTAGAATGTCTTCACTATGATTAGTCACACAGTCTGGAGAGTTGTGCAGAAAATGGTAGGAGTAAAATTCACAACCAATGCTTTTAACATCAGTGTACAATCTTTATGGCTCTATGTGGCTATGAAATCTAGATTGCTCTCAAACTAATGTGTCATTTAGATATTTCATTAATCATACTTAAATAGCTATTAAAGCCCTTCAGATCCTTTCTGAATTCTCTGAGGTGTATCTAAGGTTTTCATTAGGTAGTTACAGTATATCCCATAAACAGTATAATGTAAATTCAAGGAAATGTCACTACTTATTAAAACAAAACCATAACAAAGACGCTTAAGTGAATTAACTGAAGATACATTTCAGGAGTCTGTCCAAAGCTGAAATCTAGGGATAAGTCAGGAGTACTAACCAGTTTTGATCACATACTCTGTGCCCTGTCAGACAACTGGACTCCCCCTTGCGCATAAAGGAGAAGCAGCACTGTAGCAGTCCACAGTGACTGAAGTACACTTCATTTCAGTGTTGTTAAAGCAGCATTACCTGCCTTAAGCATACTGCTTTTTTGAGTTATTAGCTCTACTTTAATAACAGATCATTAGTAAGATAAATTACTTAAATTTGTCCCTCATTTTTGTGCTCTTGTCATCATGGCTGGGGGGCTCCATTAGGGTCTTAGCAACAACAGAATACTACTAGACAACTTGATTTTTACTGAGGAATTCCAGTACAAGAACTAAGCAACTCACAAATATGGCAGTATGAAGAATCTATCTCATGACAACAAGACCACCTGCTCTTATCAGGTGGTTTTAGATGGAAACTCATTTATTTTGAAGTCAAACAACTAAAGGTCTGTATAAGTTAAAATATCCAGAATATCTTATCAAAAACCAGAAGGTGCCATTCCAGACTCATTTATCATGTGGAAAAATATTCCTCAATCATTCTAATATTTATCAGTGAGCCTGACAAGTTTATAGCTTTATTCCATGGTGCTGTAAGGAATCATCAACCACCTAAAATCTTACGTATTTGTTTATTGCCAGCTACTTTTTCTGTCAGATAAATCTCTTTAGGAATACTTATATGCTGACACCTAGTGGCTTTAAATCAAATGTTGTTTGTGGGTAGGCAGTGATGTATCACTTCAAATCCTGTCCACTTCTTGGAAGAAGTGGTTGGAATTCTATGTATTTTCTTCCTTGTTTTATTTTAAATGAATGTTTGAGTGTCCAAAAGAATGCTGAATTGATTTGTGTTACATTATAATTTGTTGATATCAATTATGCCTACAATAAGGATAAAAACATTCAGATGTATTTTTTAATCCAGAAATGGAAAATGTGTTGATGTGCCTCAGCCTTTTTTTTCCAGTCTATATTTTAGCGTAGAAGAGTTCTATTCATTTGAGAGGAGCTCTTCAAAAGAGCAGGTGTAATATTTCCCCATACAGTAATCAATAATGTGCAACCATAAAGAAGTAACATTGTTCCTGTCTGAGGGAGACCATTTCCTTCCACTTAAGATGAAAGGAAAAGTACCATTCATTTGACTCATTGAATGGGGAAATGTGTCAGCCTGACATATGTCCCCAGAAAGAAATATTCACATGAGCCTGTTGAAGTTTAGAGCTTGTTTTTTTGTTTTTTGTTTTTTTTTCCCTCCAGTGTGCACTTTATTCTAAAAGCTAAAAGTATATAAAATCCCTCAATTGTAATGAAGGTTGGCCATAGATAATAAAGTGTGAAGAAAACTAAAGCAAAATAATGTTTTAAATATTTGCATGCAGACTGACTCAGATAGGCAGCAGGGACAAGCAGCTTATATTTTTTACGGGGACTGTATTTTGGAAGTCTAATTGCTTTATTACATTGGTCATACTTACTGTTGGTTTAATGACCAAAGTAATTACTAGATACATGGAAAAATGCATAATAAAATATATTTATTAGTTAAGAACAACAATATCATTGAGAATTATATAATATTTGAAGTGTTTTGCTAATATTGTCTTGTACTACAGAGAAACATGATAAGGATCACAATATTTGTAACTTTAGAAATTTTTTTTCCTTAACTACCTCTTGAAATCCTATGTAGATTATTTAATACTTCATTACATTTTTTTTTAGGCAGTGTAAATGTTCCCTGCTTTCTGGTTGTGTCTGAGTTTAAAAGAAGCTCAGCATGAATTATTTTATGAAAATAATACAGATATAGTGTGTTCATCCTACATGAGCACTTTTGAATACTTGATTAAGACTCAGAACAGGCAGCTGCTCTTCTAAAACTGACTTACCCTCACGGACTCAACTGTATTCCCCTGAACACTGTAAACCTTTTATTTCAACTCTGTGTTAAGGCATTTCCAAAGGTTTGGTATACAAATTAATGTCTGAGTTTGGTAGATTCATTGTTTTCCTTCGACTTTTTTTTTTTTTTTTAAATCCCACACTGTCTCAGGTCTGACTGGCTGGAGCTGCTGAGAGCGATGAGTTTGTATTTCAGAAAAATAGAAGTTCACACCTTCACAATTTATCTCATTTCCATGAGGAACTGTATTTATATTGAACAACATTATTTCAGTTACCATTTTACTTCTTTTTGACAGAACATCATGAAAATAGGTTAATGGGTAGTTCTTTATTTGCTCATCAGTATCATGTTTGATCACAGAGGAAACACAGACTTTTTACCCATGGTATTCCAGGATGGGCTGGTAGAAAGCAAACTCAACAGCAGAAGTTAAACAAACTAAAAAACAAACAAGCAACAAAAAAAACAAACCCCAGATATTCCTTTTGGCTATAGAGGAAAAAGAACCATTTTCTTGAACATAAAATCATACAGTGAATTTGGTTAGAAGAGATCTTAAATATCATTTAGTTCCACCCCTCTGTCATGGGCAGGGACACCTTCCATTAGACCTTCCACTAGGCATAATAAATAAATAAATAAAATCACCTGCTATGCAAATACACAGGAAAAAATGGAAAAGAAGGTTTCTCAGAGCCTGATCTAACCTGGCCTTGAACACTTCCAGGGATGTGCCATCCACTACTTCTCTGGGCAACCTGTTCCAGTGCATCACCTCACTCACAGTAAATAATTTCTTCGTAATACCTAATTTAAAACTACCCTCTTCCTGTTTAAAGCCAATATCCCTTTGCCTATCACTGCATACCCTTGTAAAAAGTCTCACTTGCAGCAAAACAAAATTTCTGTCAAGGTTACAGATTGCGGCTCTTCACAATAATAACAGGCAACATTTTATATAGAGTTAAAACCAGCTGAAATACAGATCAGCTTTCTTTGACTTACTGGCACACATTCATTTTTGAGCTGAAATTACTGTATGAATCATGCCTTTTCTTCATATTTTTTAAAGATATTTTAAGTGTTTTGAAATCAAATAAAAAAATCAGAATTTAAAAACATCTCATTTTAGAATCAATATTGTTTCCTATACACACTGAAGCCTCACAAGAGAAGAAAACAATGTTCCTTAAGCATCTACTATATGGCATTTCTTTTCATAAAGACTTCTTTGGAAGAATAAATTCGATTTTAAATCTAAATATAGGAGAAAAGAGTGGATATTTTGTATATTTTGGGATTTTTTTAAATGAAAATAAAGCCTCCATATGCAAACATATCACCTTGGTAATTTTAAATCTAAGTGGGATAAATGAAAATCAGAAAATATACTAAACCACAACACAGAGACAATGATTGTAAAATTATTATTATTATTATTATTATTACTATTATTATTATTTTTTAATTTTATTTTTTTCTGGAGTGACCATCAGAGTCTTCATGAGAAGAAAACAAATAAATCAGTCTCCTTTTCCTCCACAAATCATAGAATATGTTTTTGTTCTAAAAAAGGTAGAGTCTGTGATACTAAGCCAGACATTAGCTAGAGGAACTATAATTTATAAGACAGACATTTATTCCTTTTATACTTATACCCAGTGTCCTCCCTTTTCTTGTCTTCATTTCTTACTGTTCTTGGTTTGTCACAACAGCTTTTGAACCCAATATTTATGTAAGCTTTTTTATGCCAATTATTATCCCTACCTTGTCCTAACTTTGCATGTGATCACATTTAAAATGGATTTGTACTTTCTACATAGAAAAAATACATTATTCTTCTATTTTTGGAGAATTTTTCATCCCCATCAGCACCTGCACAACTTTCTCCTTATGTGATACAGTACATTCTATCAATTTTCCAGTCAGCTAATGAATTTCTACTTGGTGTCTTTCATCATTGCTTTACTCAGCTCCTATGTCTAAAATGACATCCTTAGGAATTTTCTTTTCCATTTTAACTCAAGGAATGCTTTACCGTGATTCATCAGTAAAATATTAAATTTATATTTAAAATAATGGATCTGATTTTTCAATTCAAATTTAGTCAGATGTTCTATGATAAAAAAATTTGTTTCCGCAAGTTCAAAATTTTAAGTATTCTGTATTCTTCATCGCTTTTCAGTCTGCACTTTAAATATTAAGTACCTGATTAAGTAATTCTATGAGCTTTCTAATTTCACCTTATCTTATTCTTCTTCTTTCTTTTTTCTTTAGTTTTTGAACGTCTTATTTTCAGGTGTGGGATGGGATTGACTTAAACCAGTGCCAGTGTCTCTTCTATTTTCAAATGTTGTTCAGAATGTTTTCCTAACTTCAGTGGTTTTATAATTCTGTTTTACTAAATCTGTCCCTCCCTAATGTGAGGGTAAGTGTGTTTACATGTGTATATGTATATAATTACATGAGATAAATAGCCCTTCTTGTTCTATACTGCCCAAATTGTAGCTAGGGCAACCATTACCAAACCTTTCAGAGCCAAAAGAAATTGTTTCCTAGGTAACAGGAGCCATGTAAAATCTCACAGAACAACTGTCTTTTCTACTTAAATTTCATTATTCATGATGCTGGAAAAATGTTTTTCTATTTCACTATCTGACTCAAAATGGGTGAATTATGGTGGGGGAGTATAACTACATCTGAACACCCCAGGCAGACAAAAAAAGCTCTGGCAATCTCTTAAAGTATTTGACCCTTTTCTAGTTAATAGGGATTAGTATCTTACCAGCAGAGCATATAATATCATCAGACCTCTTAATAAAATCTTTGGCAGTCAGTAACATTATTTAAGCTTGAAAAATCCATCTAGGTATAGTAGGAACTCACACAGCATGAAATGACAATGCATTACTGACACTGAAGCTCCATTGCCACCCTTAGGCTTCCTCATCAGCCACAATTCATAATTCATAAAACACAGTAATATAAAGGAGCAATGTGTCTGAGTACTTGAGAAAATTACTATCAACTTCTAGTTTATAAATTCTTAAAATTATATGTTTTCTCGATTGGTTGGACTCTCAAAAAACAAATTGTTTGGGTTTTTTTTTTCTTTTTTCTTACCTCCCTTTTTCTAAACTTTTACTAATATACAATTGTGTCATGTCTAATAAAATCAAGATTAACCACACAGTATTCATATATGCAATACTGTCTCTATGGTGCTATTTCCTGACTCTTACTGTATTCCATCTTTTCTTTATTATTGTCCTCTGATGTAAAGTATTTCCATTAAAAAGTTTGGAGTTTAAAAGCAGTTCTATTAAGACAACAAAATACATTACTAAATAAATTTCCGATGAATTATCATTTTACATCTGAAGTAAAAATATCTCAATAAAGTTATTGATATTTTTTGTCTGAAACATCTTGCTTCAGCAAAGAAATATGTTTCCAGCTTTTTATATAAGCTGGATAAAAGCCAGAATAATTAGGTTTTATGGATTTTTCTACAGGCATCATCATTATTATTTGTTATTTGCTCAGCCAAGTCTACCATTTTGCTAAATGTATTTCATTTATTATTGTGAAAGAAAAAAAAAATGTGTCATACACTTCATTCTAGGTCTAGAATACATAAGTTATTCCTTAAACAAATAAGGTGTTTTGCTGACACAATCACTTCATTTTGCTTATACTGACTTCAATTCCAATGGTTGTCACAGATTTATAGACAGGTGCCTTCTGTTCACAAGCAGGTAGTTCTCAATAGGCAATGATGTTGAGAAAAACACTAATTTTCCTGTTAGCAAGCATGTTATCCCTTTGGATAGTTTTGGGACTGTATGCCTTGTTAACTGGGGAGTTCAACAAGGCTTTCAAACAGTGCCTTGGTCACAGGCTTGAACCCAAAGCCTATTAATTTCCAGTAAACCTGAATTATACCAAATCAGAGCCCTGGGCTTTGATATTATGTACACAATTCACAAGATTTTTTACAATAGAGTTATCAAATAATGATTAAACTGGTAGGTGTCTATAGATGTATAAAATCTGTTTAGAATTGGATTTTGAGCATTACAGAAGGAGAGCAATTGATATAACTTTTTGCTTATGACCATTATGATGACATATTGTCTTTATTTCTACCTGATATGTTAGAGAGGTACTTGCAAGCTGCAGCTGTAACAGAGCTTGGGGAAAATGTATCATAGCCCTTGAACCTGAAATAATTATTTCCATTAGATATTAATTTCTTTAAGGAATTAATGTTTTTACATAGATAACATGCAGTAAACCATTTTAAATTTTTGAGATCATCATTAAGCCATGAGATTGTTCATATTGCAAAAGCCAAAATTAAAACTCTTTGGTCAATATCCAGAAAGGTTGAAAAAATTTTAGTGAAATTATGGAGAAAACATCTATTAAGAAAATTTCAGTGAATTCACTTTTGGAGGATTTCCAGCCTGAGTTCAGACCAACTAATCAATTTGTCATTTTTGGTATTGTTTAGATATCTGTCGTCTTGTCCTCCAAGGCTCAAAGCAGTAAAATACAAATGCAGCACTCTCATTGAAAGAGCAATGATGTCCTTCCCTGGGACATAGTTCAGACTGGAAAGTAACTACAAGGACCTGTCTGAATCTTTATGAAGTGCATTCTTGAATTCCAGACATTTGATGGAAATTGTCATGTTCCACATAGTGATTGTGAAATAAATGCTAGATTTGTCTTCCAAGATGAGTGAGCTTGGGAGGCTTTTTGCAGGTTTTCTTGGTTGTCAGTGGAGACAAACAGGTCTTATAAAATCAGACTATTAGGTCTTGCAAAATGTTTAAAATTTGCAACTTCTTTGGAGTTTAATTTCAGTTAATCAGAAGTAAGTATCAAAAAGAAAATTGAGTTAGATTAAAAAGGGAGAACTTGAAAAAAAAAAGGTCTAACTTCTATGGAAAGGTCATTCAGAAACTAAATTAGTGCACAACTTTTATAAGAGCAGGTTAGTATTCGTTTGATGTGAAGAAGTAGACTGAATCACCTAAGAATGTATCTCTATTTATTGAACTATTCAATAGTATTCATGTAACAAAACAAAGCATACTAAGCAAATAAATGTCATTGTGTTCCCCCAGAGTCTTTTTCTAGTCTTGATTTAATTCTCAAGGATCATTCACATTTTGAGGAAAAGGGATGTAAAAATGCTCTTTTGAACTTCACTAGATAATGTATTTGTAATATAACTTTCTTGGCAGAATTAATAAGTTGAACTTTTAAACCCTTTATTTTGAGGGATATCCTGAATGACATATTTATTCTACTAAAATAATATAAAATACTTTGCATATACATTGGGATAACTAGGAAAGGGAGAAATGTGTGCTATATTATATTCCATCACAAAACGAAGACAAGTTCAGGGCTCCTATCCCAAGAAACATTCCTGAGTCTCTCTTTATACACAAAACCAAGGAAAGAATAGCTTCTCAAGAAATTATTTAGAGCATCTAATTTGGTCCCTTGCTGTGAATTACCTTTTGCCAATTGCCTCTTCAGTGAATGCCTGCAAAAGTTTGGAGACTGTCTTGTTAATATAGGTGTATGAGTTATTTTGCCTAAGGCTGAATATGAAATATGGTACTGGGAACAAGGATGACCATGCAGACACAAAATTGTTTGTCTAGAGTTCCTTGTGCTCAGTATCCTGAATGTCATTGTTGTTAGGTGAACTAGAATTTGTTAAAACACAGAAGGCTGAAACAGTTCACACACATGGTAGTATCTGGGGCTTGGATGTATTTTATTTATTCTTATTGTTATTATTATTATTATTACTACTACTACTACTGCTGCTGCTACTACTACTACGACACTGCAGTTCATTTGTAAAAGTAAAGATAAAATAATGAAAATAATTGTCATTTGTGATTTTTGTAACATCTTTGCATAACATAAACAGTTAACACATAAACTAAAACTTTGACCAAGTTCAAAATTTTGAGTTACCAGAAATTAGAAAAAACTGAGTGCATAAAAATCAGAATTTTATATATTCTGCAAAAACACAAAGAGGTTCAAAATATAACCTCCTTTTAATTCTGTACCTTTCATAAATGATGCATTTCCTATGGTGTCTTACAAAAGTTGCCATACCTTTTTGTGAATTAAAAGTAGGAACCTTGTTGCGATATTGTTTGCAAGGAACAAGACACTTGATGCTTTTGTTCCAAAGCAGATCTTTCAGTCTGCTATGCTGATACCTTCAGCAGCACTTGACATATGTTCAGAGAAAATACTTGGTGACAGGAAAGTCTGGCTCTGAGTATCAGAAGCAGACACAACTGTGTTTCTAGTTACCAAAAAATGTAAAGGTTCTTACCTTGCAGTTTATGGTCTGCTGTCATGCAATAATTCTTTACTGACAGAAACACAATTCTCTGTAGATCCTTCCTCACCCTCTGCAGATGTCAGTTTCTTCAATCCTGTCTTTTTTCCACTGTTTTCCTCCCTGCTTGCTTATTTTTTTTTTAACTTCTGAATGTAATCACTGATGTAAAATACTATGAGTCTCATAATCTAATAGGTTCAAACTGCCATCACTGTGCCCAAGCATCTAGTTGTAAACTAAATACTGTTATCCATTTTAATTTTTCCACAATCAAGATATTTTGTTTGCTATGCTAGAAATAGCATTATTTAAGATCAATTAACATTTAATACTTTCATACAATACATTACACAATATGCACCAATATGTATATTACATGTATATGCACCTACATGAACGTAATGTAAGGTGTGTTCTAGGAGGAACAGAAGTGTCAAACAATGCCAGTAGAAAACAGTCATGATGCCAAAACTTTTCAGGTACCTAATGTTCATAGGGATCTCTGTGATCAACACTAAAATAAAACATCTCACAGGAAAGTATGTAAACCATTAGCTCTTAGATAAAGCAAGAATCAGAGCACCACCACTGGCAGGCTACAACAAAAATTGCACAGTTGAAATATCCCTTTTACACATTGATAATGTGATCAATGTTTTCCATGAAAGGTGCTCTAAGACATACAAATTAAGAGTCAAAGTGTATTGTGAAATTATTTTAATAGCAAGAGTTGCAAATAAAGAACAAGTATCTGGCTGTATTAAGTACATTATCTATATAATGAGGTAGACATTTATATAATCATAGAATCACAGGAAGGTTTGGGTTGTAAGGGACCTTAAAGATTATCTAGATCCAATCCCTCTGCCATGGGCAGGGACACCTTCCACTGGACCAGCATGCTGAAAGACCCATCTAACCTGGCCTTGAACACTGCCAGGGATGGGGCATCCACAGCTTCTCTGCATAATCTGTTCCAATGCATCACTACTCTCATAATTAAGAATTTCTTTCTTATATCTTAGCTAAATCTACTCTCTTTCAGTTTAAAGCCTTTATTACAGCATGCCCTTTTGAAAAGTCCATCTCCATCTTTCTTGTAGCCTCCTTTAGGTACTGGAGAGTGCTGTAAGGACTCTCCAAAGACTCCTCCAGGCTGAACAACCCCAACTTTCTCAGCCTGTCTTCACAGGAGAGGTGCTCCAGTCCTCTGATCATCTCAATGACCCTCCCCTGGACCCACTCCAATAGGTGCACATACCTGGTGTCTTGGGGACCCCAGAGTTGTATTCAGTATCCCAGGCAGGGTCTCACAAAAGTGCAGTACAGCAGTAGAATCAGACCAGCTGGTCATCCTCCTTCTGATGCAGCCCAGGATACAGTTGGCTTTCTGGGATGCAAGTGTGCACTTACAGGTCATGTCAAGCTTCTCATCTCCCAGCATGCCCAAGACCTTCTCCTCAGGGCTGCTCTTGATCCCATCTCCATCCAGACTGAATTTGTGCTTGAGATTTCCCTGACTGATGTGCAGGATCTTACACTTGGTCTTGTTGAACTTCACAAAGTTTGCATGGGTTCATCTCTCAAGCCTGTCAAGGTCTCTCTGGATGGCATCCCTTCCATTCAATGTGTCAATTGCCCCACATAGCTTGGTGAAATAAGCAAACTTGATTATTTGATGATTCTTGAATTCAATGGCTATCCTGGAACTAACTAAATATGGAGAAAATTGATGGGGCAAAATCTCAGGTCAACATCCAAGAAAAGAGGGGATAATTCCTGAGCAGTGATCTATCTAAAAGGACATCTGGAAGGACATCAAAAGATGAACCTGTGCAGTTAGAATAATCTATTTTTATGAGATATAAAAAAGGATAAGCCACTCTATTCAGGGATCTGAGCAAGGGAGGTTTAAAAAAAGTATACTTAAAAATGCACTCTAAGTTTCTGGTAGGCCTATTTAAAAACAAGTACAGGATTTGGAACCTAGTACTCCTGAAAAGTCAAAACAATTCTGAGCATAAATCTTAAATTTTTGTGCCTCACACACATTTAAATATTCATTATTTAAAAAAAAAAAAAAGTAAGTAAAGAAATAAATCTGGTACATGAGATTTTTTTTCAAGCCCTGTTAATTATCACTTGGCCTTAACTCTAAATAAAATAATGTTTCGGAGAAACATATCAAACATACCTCTTCTTACAGAAATGATATGAACTAAAACACCAGATACACCATAAATTTAAATTAGATTTTCTAAATTAATGTTTCAAGTATCACAGTTTTGGAATACCTTTTCTCAGTAAGTAATGTGCTTGAAAACCCTGAGGTAATATCCACCAAACTGAAATGTGAGGAGGCAGGGAGCAGGTGAATTGCAGAGCATCATTCTGTGATAAAAATCTCAAACCTCAGGAACTCCACTGGAGACACATCTGTTGTTTTTCTGAAATATGCACCACTACTAAAATTTCCTTAAAAGTTTCTGTATGAAACCCATCTCAAAACAAAACAACTTTATAGGAAGTCCTACAAACTGCATTTTAAATACACAGGACATGGAAAAGTGTCTTTCTTTCCTCCATTTGAAGTCCTTTTATAGCAATCCTGTAGCTTAACTCAAACTGAGGACAGACTCTATTGTAAATGTATATTCCCAAAATACCTTTCAGTGAATGGTCATTTTAATTAGCAGAAAACAAAACAAGTCTTTGGTCTTTTGTTGCACTACAGGATTGGGTGGCTTTGAACTCTTTTTAACTTGCTTGTCCAATGACCCTTTTGAAGTGGCAGAACTGTAAAAGTTGACTAAGTTTTCCTACACAGGGATTGCATTTCTTTGAATGAGTAAAGTTTGCTGCTCATTGATCTGTGTTCCTTGGACCTCAGAGGAACTGGGTCATACATGTCCACAGCATCAGTGTAATTCCAATCAGCTAAGACTGGTTACTTAGACAAATGTCTGTGACGTACTGTTGCCTACAAAAGCCCAAATCTTGTTCAGTTAAGAAAAAATGCAACTCTTACTGAACAGAAAATTATTGGCTGTTCTATGTCTGTTTTGAGAACTCTTTTCTGCTCCTGAAATGACTCTCAGAATATATAATAAAATGCAGTACTGGTTATTTATGGCTTCTCAAAATTAATTGCCCTACTGACAATGAGATCATTTTTTTGTTTACTGTGGGAATGAAATAATTTACCTGCTAACATCTACTTAATGGAAAATACTTGCTGAATTATGACTGCACCTTTTCTTCTGGAGTATTTCTACTTATATCAGTGGAGTTTCCCCAGGATTTTTACCTGGACATTAAATCCACCTGTCTGTATTCTGTGTCAAATTTGTAATCCTGTTTATATTTTGAAAAAGGCTCAGAGCAACAAATATGGAAAGTGTGAGTTTTTGGAGTTTTTGTGTCTGTACACGCCACAGAGTAAAAAAAAATAAAATGTCATCTTTTCATTAGAAGTAAGTGTTTGGTTTCCAGGTTCTAATTTTATAAATAAACTGACTTTAAAACTATGCTGGGGAGGTCCCCTCAAAATCCCAAATATTCTTTGCATTCATGTTTTTCTGAAACAAAAATAAATGCAGAGATTCTGTGTAAGGGGATTTTCCTTGTAGCCGTCAGAAGACTCCTTCACTCCTCTGGATAACGATGTATTCTGCAAGTCTTGGTTTCCACTTAAAACAAACAATAGCTTTCCCTTTGAGGACTGAAGGGAAAAGAAAAATAATGAAATTTAGAACATATACATTTCTGCATCTTGGCAAATTTAAACCAAATGTGATTTTAGGTCTGTTTATTATTACTTCCAACACACTTGTTTTTCTGTCTAAATACAAAACCCCAGCATAATTTAAGACTAATGTATTCTGAAGCATATGAAATATTTTTTCCAAATGCCAACAGCTTTCAATTCTACAGCTCTCTATTTGTAAGACGAATTATTTTTCTTTATTTTTCAAATGCAGTCTCAGCAGCTCTCCTTTCAGAAAGAACTAAAGTGTCATCAAGCTCACTATGAAACTTTAAGAACCTCAAAAAACCTTTTTGTTTTGTTTTGGGTTTTTTTTTCTTCTTTTTTTTCTTTTTTTCTTTTTTTCTTTTTTTCCTTTCTTCTTTTTTCATTTCTTAAAGATGTCTTGCTTTTTGCATTGAAGTTTTATTTGCATAGAGCCTTGTCTGAAACTGGCTCAGTTCATACAACTAATCATTTAAATGGAAGTGAAAACTCATGAAGCAGGAAGAGGGAGGCTGAGACTATTTAACTTGGAAAAGAGAAAGTTCAGGAGAATATCATCAATGTCTACAGGTGCCTGAAGGTAGGGTGTGAAGAAAAGAGAGTTGGTTCTTCTCAGTGGTGCCTAGTGACAGGACCAAAGATAGCAGGCACAAACTGAAATGCAGGAGGTTCCCTCTGAACAGCAGGAAGCACTTTTTAACTGTAAGATGTTTGAGAACTGGTACAGGCCTCCCAAAGAGGTTGTCAAGTCTTCATACTTGGAGATATTCAAAAGCTATTTGGTCATGTCCCCAGGCAGCTGGCTCTGTGTAGCCCTCATTGAGCAGGGGGGTTGGTCCAGGTGACCTACAGAGCAGGTGGACAGCCCTTTAGGCATCTGTGAACCTGAAATTACAGTGCCACAGGGCCAATCTAGCACATCTAAGAGGAGTAGGTATCTGACATTTCAGAGCTTCTAGCTGAAATTGCAATGCTAAATATGTATTTTAAATTACAGTTTACTCTAGAAGTTTGTAAAGTACAATATGTTACCTTTAACTGAAGCAAACTCTGCAGAATTAACAGATTCAAACCCTAAGAGGAATTTCAGAAAATACATTATCTGACAGCAGGAAAAGGCTAGGACCTCAGAACAAATATAATCAAGATCGACTGAGTCTAGAAAGGGTAAACAAGTAACACTAACTTTTTTTCTTTTCAGTCTCCTTAACTTTACCTAGCTTCTGCTCCCCAGTGCTCATTGGCCATGAAATAAAAATTAAATCCTGATCATGCTTCCTATAGCTGGAAAGAATGATGGAGTAAAGAGATGTACATCAGATATACCAACTGAAAATCTAGATTCTACTGCTACTTGAAAATATTACATAAAAATAATGCCTACCTGTTACTCTTTCACTGGGTGCCAACTTTATTTGCCAAACATGACAGCAAATAGTGACTTAGGCAAAGTCTACCAGAACCTTCTGTCTTTCTAGGCTTCTGCCTAACAGAGGTTATGCCACTGCCTAAAACATAAAATGTTGTTTGAAGAAATAACAGTATTGCTCCCTCCAGTACACTGTAATTTCATTTCTGAGTCAATTCTAAACATGTCTTGATTTGCATTGGGCTAGGCAGGCTTCTAAGGTGATTATTTTGCCCAATCTCATTTTGAAAGGAGTCATGCTGACTGGTTTTTCATCTGCCTGAAACCTTTACCAAAAGGATAAGGGAAAGTGAAATAATTTGAAATTATTCAGACAATACAGGTTGTCTGCTTGCACTTTGGGTTTTTTAATTCTAAATTGTGTGATGATTACTGTACAAGTTTGCTAAGGAAGAAGATCTACAGGCCAAACAAATCCTTCATTACAATTATAGCAATTCTTTGTAGATTTTTTTTTCAGTGTTCTAATGGCTAAAACAATCTTTCAGAATCTGACCCAGTGTGTGAAGTAGACAAACACCTTTGTTCTTCTCTCTACCACTGAAATCAGTGTGCATCTCAGGTGTCTGGCACTCTTTAAGATGAAGAGTATACCTTGTCAAACTGAAGACTTGAGGCCATTCCAATGGTGTATCACAAGATACCCCTGGTCTTTAGCAAGCCTCAGATTAAAGGTTTGAATGGTTATTACATCTGTGGTACAGACTTGACTGAGTGCACCTACAATGGCCCACACTTTATGAAGCTTTTAACTTGAGAATATTGTTAAATTGTTGGCAGTATTTGAAAACCTACAATGTCATCAGCACTTTATCTGTTCGTATGTGCCAGAAAGTTAAAATCTCATTACAGTCTCTCATCTGGTGCTACATGCACTCTGAAAATATTGCCACAATCTAGAATAAGAGGGAAGTAAAATCAAGGAATTCAGTGCTGATTCTTGGGAAAACAGAGGCAGTTTGTGTAGTAATTTAACTGCATTTTCAAGGATTTGCATCTGAACAGTGATTCAACATACTCAAATTTGATAAAATTTTTGCAACTTTCCTTTATTTGTTTTGGGTGGAATTCCTGGAAGACACCCATGGGACACTAGTAATCTGGGACACCAGTGATCAGGGAAATATTCCATGGGAGCAGCATGCTTGGAAAGATATTGGAAAGAGTCTAGATGCATATGTAGTAGCATAAATGTCCTTCAACCTTATTTTGAATCTTTCTGACACACACACAGGCATACACACCTGCCAGGACTGTATCATTCTTCATTTCTCCAAACAAAACAGCTGAAATCTGCAGAATCATTAATATTTTCTTATTTCCTTCATTCTTTCCTCCTGACTCCATGACAGGTTCTCTGTCTATTACCTGCTCAGTTCTGAGCTTGCTAGAAGGAGCCAGAGTTCAACCACTCTTCATTATGCTGTGTGTGCTCAGCCTAGTGCTATAAGAAAGGTGCTCTTAAAATCACAGACTACAGAGAGAGAGGGTTTAGAAATGTTCATTTCAAATAGTTCTTGATGCTTCTATATTAGAATTATTTATTTCTTGACTATTGGCATTTCACTAATACCATACGGAAGTTCATTATGACTAAATCTGAGTTATTAAAGAAAGATGTTGCAAGTTAGAGATGCTTGGATACGAGAGTTTATTATCAAGTGATTTCTCTCATAAATGAACATCTGGCATCAAAAAGTCAAAGTTCAAATGAGAGGGAGGATTATCTTAATTCAATGAGTTTAAAGGTTGGCATCTCCAATGGTATNAAAGAAAAAATTAGGAATAATAATGCTCCAGGTGCAAATGCCTAGCAGTTTATATTTGCAAGAATCCCACACAATTAAATATCTTGACAGACAATATTTTATTTAAGTAAAACTACTACCAACAGAGCAGGATTAAATTTTGTTTTAATCTGACTCTACAGTAACAATTAAATAAATGGTTTATTTTATTTCAGAATAAAATTGATTGCTTCAATGAACTGCTGGAAGCTGCAACATGTACAAATCATTGTTGGATTTGGAGTCCAATGGTTCTTGCCTTGTGCTCCAAGTTGAGACAGCTGTTACACTTGTAAAGGTGTTTACTATTGTATCTTCAGTCCTCTCATACATTCGGTGGGCAGGGGTTTAGACTAAAAGTTCTGACATCCTACCAGTGTTTATCCTTTTACTGAAGTGTAGTATACAAAGTACCACAAAAGCAAGAGAAAACGTCCAGTTTCACTCCATAACTTCAAAGTACTATAAATACATTTCATATAAAAATAACTCAGATATGGAACATGAGGATTGACATGGTGTAGAAAGCCAGAAGATAAGGGGCTGATGTGTACATCTCAAACACCAATAGGTGGATAGCCATGGAGCCAGCCCAGGTTTATTGTTGAGACCATACTACAAGAGAGAACAGAATGTGGCTGAAGAGGTGGGCTACACAGAGATGGAGAAGCATTTTTCTGAGACAAACATCTTTGTTCTGGCTCATAGAGCTATGCACTACACAGTACAGCACAAGTGCAGGAATGAGGTCAAGGAGTGGCCATGGACTGTTGACCAAAGGCTGATGCAATAGAGGGGCATCAAGACCATCAAAAACACCTGAAGCCCTCAACCTATTACAGAAAAGTTTAGAGGAACAAATTGTGCATTATAACAAATTTGCACAGAAAATGAAAAACTTAGGTCCAGGGCAGGGAAAGCTTGTCTACAAAAAGGTATCCTCATGAAATTTGGGCAGACCCCCCCAAGACTGTGTACACCCCCCATCTGGATTGACACTGGAGCCAGGAGTGTTGATCTTTTCTTCATTTCTTCCTCTCTGCCTCTTTTTAATCTGTCTCTCTTTCATCTATTCCTTATTCCAAATCTGCTGTAATTTAGTTTATACTATAGGATAAGAGACCAACTTATACCAATTTCCATGCCAACTGTATAATTTCCTAATAAAACATTGCAAGTTTTTGCAGACCCTCTGACTTTTGCCACTCCTTTTTGACCACAGGCTTCTACATATCTTGGGTGCTGCTTTCCCCTGAATGGTGGAGCACCATACATGCCTGGTCTGCCTCATTCACTGCAAAAGCTTAAAACAGGATTTTCTGAAGTCCAGATAAAAGTTTTTCTACTTTCTCAGCAAGCTGACTTTATTTCATTTTTTTATTTTTTATTTTTAGCTCAGATATGCATACTCTGAAACACTTTTCTTTGTTCTTATGCACTTATAAAAATTCACAAGTTGATTTGTTTTCTCCCTTCTCCTTATCCGAATTCTTCTATAAAATGTTGAGCCAGTAGAAATGTATATTTTGTCATAGAAATTCAGTTTAATACTTCTGAAAAGAAATTGTGAGTTAAAATATTCACTATCAAGACTCTGAGCTGTTAGAATGCAATAATCATCCTGAGAGGCAAGAAATGAGAGAAAAATACTGCTTGTCCCATCACAGCATATTTTAATAACTTTTTCATTAAGTCTGCTACTCCTTCCTGAATAAAGTTCTGAGCTACATATTTGCCTAATAGCTGGAAATTGTGTAGTTGGCTGCTAGGATCTAAAAAGCAGTCATGATACTACAAAGTCTTTGTTTCCTTATTTGGCAAGCTGATGTGAACAATAGTTTTCCCATAAAAGGATTAGAAGGATTAACTTAGTGACCAAAGATCAAGCGCCAACTCAAAACAACTAGACAGAAATAGTTAAATTAACCTTGTAAACTTAGGGTAAGTAGCACTCTGCTAGTACTAGAAGAATAAACCACATCACTGTATCTCCCTGAGGTCTGCCAATGGGAAGAGATAATGGAATCTGAAAATACTGCAAAGACCTCCTAGGCTAAAAGATTAACAGCAAGATTTTTGAGTCACTACTTTTCTGTCTGAATTCTTCTCTTTCCTGGAATTTCTATTCCCATTACACCTGCAGATGAGGTCTGAGCACTCCACTGGAAGCTAGAACATTTTGCTGATAGCAGACATCTAAAAACCCAAAAAGATTTTATGGAAAATACAAGAAAATTGCTATCCCTATCTCTTTCTGCTTAGTTTTCAGCATAAATATTCCATCCTTTCAAATGCCTAGAGTGGGATTTATTTGATTTAACAAAATTTATAAAAATTTTCCCTGGTTTTCACCCTAAAATGGGTCATATTAAAACTGGCAAACTGTAAACAAGCAAGATTCGTGTCTGTAATCCTGGTTTTGCAGTAGTGAATCTGGGCACAGATGTTCTCTATTCAAAATTATTACCACCAGTTTTTACATCCATAAACTAGATTTATGAGACATAGTTCCAAATGTTAAAAGTCCTACTTCTACTTTAAATATGCTGCTGCTTTTAATTTTCTGTTGCAATGGTTAATTATATATAAAATAGATATATTTATATGCCATGTATTCCATGCCTTCACAGTAAGTTATTAACGTAGGATGAATAGAGGGAAAATAGAAAACTAAACAAATCATATTAAAGGATGTCTAAATAATGTTTAATGTTGCACAGCTTATATTCCATCCACAAAGAACGCAACTAATGGACTGGTATTATTTATTTTGTAGACAAAGAAGAAAGTCTTCTGTTAGTAATATGGTAAATTTTGGCCTCTGAGTTTCCCTGAATAGTAACAAGAACTGGCAAGGCTACACATAACCCTTCAACTTATGCCTCTGTATGGTGTTCACCGAAGACCAACAGTGATCAGAAAGTGTTTTCTACCCAGTGCCAGTTTAATGACTGGACATGTAGGTTTCAGGATATTTGGCTTTAGTGGACTTTTAGACTTATATGTCAACAATCTTCAAAAAAGAGTGACTTGATTAGTTTAAACATAGAGAGAGATAAGGATGTTCTATGGTTGTGCTTTTTTTTTCTTTTTCCTATTTTTATAATCACCACAGGAAGGATGCTGATAATTAGACAGTGAATTCGTTCTTGTATTCTTACTGCAATTGGTACATCATAAGACTGATTAAACTCATCACAAGAATGAATGCTAAGCACAGTTGAAAAACTTTGACAATCTCAGTAAATCTCATCAACAGATAGCTTTTGCCACTATTTTAGGTATAGTGTTAACAATTATTTATAACATTAATTATATCTATCCTGATACTTCTGGAACCCATTGATTTTTCCTGACCAGCTACTTTATACTAAGGGCAGCTGAGTAAGCACAGAAGAGATAGATTGTGAAATTCCACTTATACTTGCAAACCTTTGGCAGTGAAATGTTTTAGACTGAAAGTGTGAGACTATATACAGATATGCTATGATGAATGTATATGCTTGACTTTTCTGGCCTTGAAGGTCCTCTAAGACCTTCACAGTACTTTGCTTCACCAGGATGATTAAGGAAGAAAAAAAACCCGAACACATACCCATTTACCATAAATCTCTTAATGAGTTATAAATAATCTCAGCTCAAGATACTATAAAGGACTACTTAGCATTTTGCTTATGATTTTACATAATTCATCTAAATATAGTCAATTGCAGAGCAGATTTATTTTTGTTGTGGGTGACATTTTCAGATGGTAGCTTGATCACTTTGTTTCATAATCATATCCTACATATCTATTTTGGTGTATCTGTAGAACTTGAAGCAAGCTACCTTTTCTGTTCTTATATTTCAAAGCCTCTGGTATCTCTTCTCTTTCTGACTGTATAATGATATTGTATGTTTAGATATAGAAATAGATATATATATATATAAAAAATACACATATATAACATTATTAGCTCGGTCCTTATGTAAAATAGCTTTTCAGGGTTAACAATGTCATTATTCAGATGGGCTAATCTTTCAACAATGCGGGCAGACAACCTCTTTTCATACCCTTCATACCCTTACAGCATTGCATTCAAAGCTGAAGTCACCCAAGCATATGATCATGTCCTAAATATAATTGTTCATGTAGGTCCACCCTTACTCAGCAAACCCTTTAACCCTGCCCTTAAAGTTAACCAGTGTGTTACTGAACTGAGACTCTTAGCAGCAGATGATGCTAAGTTTGTACTTCCTAAGAATTCTACCACTACAGAGACAGATTCACTAAAAAAGAAGAAAATCTCTGACTCAGAGAAAGAATGGGGATGTCACCATAACTGATTTTTAAGGTCAAGGGAAATAACTGTGATAACTTTCCTCCCAGTTATTTTGATTCTGAACATTTGTTGGATAATATTCAAAAGATGTTTCATAACTGTTACCACAAAACTGAATTGACGTCCCTTGGGAGATCATCTCTTGCTGTTACTTAAAGGATGCAGTAAGGTATATTGCATCTCAGTTTAGTAAAGACACATATATCTTAATTTATTACCCTAAAATGTCAATATTATGTTTTTTAATATGGTTTCTTAAATGTACGAGGCATATGTAACAGCACTGTCTCTCATGTCTCATCCCTCTTTTTTTATTTCAGACTAGGCACTTGGACCCATTAACCACTTTCAAGCAAATTTAAATGAAACCTACAAGTCTCAATACATATTTTGTGAAAATAGGCAGATAGAGCAAAGAGAGACTAACATCCCAGTGACAGAAATTCTGCAGGACTCTGGTTCTTACCAGACATCAGAACATCCACAAAAGTGTTCATCATAACTAAGCCTGGTTGCCTCTGAACTTCATTAATTTTTGTTGTTCATAAAAGGTATTTCTTCAAAGTTCCAGGGCTGTTTCTGTTGCATGTTTGAGATTCTTACGTGTAAAACTATTTAAAAATTGTAACCAGTGTGTTAGGCCATATCATGCAAAGTGCCAAGCCCAACCACCTCCACTGATGGCTTCTTGCTGAACCACATATTTCATTTATCCTTGTATTAAGATCTCTGCTCCTAGGGGTCCATCTTTCTATCATAGGCATAGTAGGCATAAATCCATATCCCCTCTAGACATTGTCTCAGTATAAAAGGTATAAATCATTTTTTGAGTGTCTGTAAGTGCACAGCTATTAGTCTAAAAACAGAAACCTATTAAAGCTTCATTAAGAAACTCTAGTCAAATATTCCACTGGAAGAGTACTCTATAATAAAATCATACTAATTCCTTTCCTATGGCATCATTGCTGGCAAAGGTTATGTCTCCTGTCTTATTCATACCAATTCTACTGTGTTACATGATTATAGAAGCAATGTCTTTTTAGTCAATAAGTCTGCACCGTGAAAAGTTAGAGATGCATTTGAGGACAGGGTCAAGAATTAAACTTTTTCTTCCTCCTATTATCTACCATATATACTGCATATAAAGATATAAAAATATAAAGATGATGCACAGAAATTAACAAAAAAGGAACTAATTCTGTTCTCAGAATTTTGTCTGCTGAATGAGGGAAGAAAAGGCTGGTAAGGACAAGAAGAGCGAAAATATATTTCCAGAAATAATTAATCTAAAATGTTTGTGTTTTTTTTTTTTTTTCCCATAAGGAATTTTTGCCAAGCCATCCTTTACCTAATATTTTGATGTCTCTTCTTATATACTTTACATATTTTGCTAGGTAAAAGTAGTCATTTGCTGTGGCTTGTTTGGTTGCACCCGTGCTCTGACTGAGCAGCTGACAGCTAATTCACAGTATGGCTTTCCAAAGTAACCAGGTTTAGGCATTGGATTCTACTTGCCTTCTCCGGCCTGAAAAATTAATTTAGGCCTCTACATTTCACTCAGCTGTCAGTTTTCATAAGCAGGATAAGGGCTTCACATTTCTCTGTCTTCACATTCTTCTGTCAAATCCTGTTGAGATTGAGCAATACGTTCAAAAGTACCTGTCATCTGTGACATATGAAGACAGGGCACAGTCACCTAAGTCTTATTTCATACAGAAACTGAACTTCAACAGAGAACACATTAGCTGAAACAGAAATATTTTGTGTTCCACTTTTGCGAAGTGAATGTATTTGCCAGTGCTATGATGCAATATATATATACATGACCAATCACGCAAACTATAAAGTTACATAGGGTTGAATTTTACTTGCAAAGAACACTGTGATGTGAAAATGAAACTACATATTGGAATAATTACTGAATATTCCAAATAGTAAATGAAGCTGTTTAGCACTGGGGAATAATAGATAACTGCATCTTGCCTCTGAATATAATCCCTCTTATATCAGTAAGAATTCTTTCCTCTTTTAACTAGAGACAGAAATAGTCTCAGATACAATAATTTTACTGATATTAAAAACAACTATTATTATCAATAAAATTTTTGTTAGCAATTATTATTGATTACTATAAATTTACACAGAGTTTTGTTTGAATTCTCATCTGTCCTGAGGTTTCATAAAATATAACAATTTTTTCACATTCTTAAACTTTTACATGGCACTACTCTGTGTCAAAATCAAATACAACTTAACAGATAAAACTTTATGTTGCATAATGCATTGTTTTATGTCTTCTAAGACACTATTATCATTTGGCAGAGGGAGAAAGCCTATTTACTTGAAGTCTAAAACTAGTACAGCTATCTGCTGGGCAGAACAGGATAACCTATGAGAACACAGGCATTTTTGTGTGAATTTTGTATCTTAGATATAGTGTAGAGCTTTTAATAACAAAAACTTAATTTAAACAATATGAGAGAAGATTAAACTGTGACTCAGAGCTGGCAGAGCTGTTCTTGTTCTTCATTCAGCCATGTTGGGAATAGAGGTGTTGTCAGCAGCATTAAATCCTAAGCGTCATACAGGGAATCTCAGCCACAGAGTTTGCAGGTGTGACCATAATTGCATTTGAGCAAAAATCTTCTTTAGAACAGACACTTCCTGTCTGATAAATGTTTCAGACTTGTAATCTCTTCTTCTGACTCTAGCTTGCCACCCTGATCCTGGGTGTTAACTTTTGACCCTGGAGTTTCTTCCCACTCCTAGTTCTTGACCTTATTCATTAGGCAAGACCATTTAATCCTTGTCCTCCTTATGTCTGTTCTAACCACTAAAATTTCTGTAACCCCCAACATGGTATTGTGTGATTTCTGTAGTGTTTTTTTTTAGGATGAAAACCTAATTTCAGGTTAAAGGTAAAACCAGAGTTTTAAAAATAATTTTATTGTATTCTCAAATGATAGAATTGCACTGGCTAAAGTGTAATTCGAGATGGATTTGGTGGATAAACTAAAAATATATAATCCAAATACTAACATTTCTTAGTCTTGTTTAGGTATTTCTCAGTAGCTGTTCACCATAAGGGGGAAAAGCTTCTGGAATTTGGAAGACAATTATAAAGCAAAAGTTTCATTTTTATTCTGCCTAGGTCATAAATAGTGTTTGATCAAGTGGTTTCACCTGATGAAAGATACCTTTCAGGAGTGCAGGTATTAGCTATCTTTGCTCCAATTTTATCATCTTTCTGAGAAAGGATTCATGCCAGAAAATATTAATAAAATAAGGCTTATCAGGAGTAGCTTTTGGGCCATTTGTCATTTCAGTCCCTAGCTTAGGGGAATGCCAGTGACAGACAGTGGGGAGGGGAAGAATGTCTTGTGTTGCCCATACATGCTAGTACAGATGATACATTTATTACTAGAACTAAGGTTTTGTGTTAAAAGATAGCTTTACATTTAAAGTTGCGAGAAAAGGTACTCTTAGCTCTCTTTCCTTTCAACCCTTGCCCTTTGCAAGGAGGAATTAAATGGGATTTAATCAAGTTAAAAATGGCCAAATCACAGAAAGGGGATGCATTACAAGCTGTAGAATACCACAGGCCAAATTAGTTAGGTGGTAGTTTTAAATTATTTTTCTGTTATCTTTCTTCCTTCCAGGTTGCTTTGTGATAGTAAATAAGAAAGATCTGCATAGAAACTATAGTAACTTGGCCTCTTAAATCATATCTGAAAAAAAAAGAGATTTGGGAATCTAAATCTAATACATGTTGCAAAGCAGTGTGCAGCTGTTCTTAAACCCCTTTTGTTTCCAGATTTTCCAAGGTATTAAGGAATATAAAAATGCTAGAGTGAGTAGGAGGAAGGGGGGAGGGGGGGGAGCTGTTCAGTGTTTGATTTGTATCCATGTCATGGGATTCAGTATCTAATGTTTATGTATTCTTTCCAGTCTTAACTTCCACGAAATTTTGATTCCACATAACTGAGTGATCCAGTGCTTCATAATAATCTATCCAGTTTGGGGGAAAAGTGGTAGGGTATGTGGACGGTGTTATATGCTGTGTGCAATTAAACTTGGAATTTAACACTATCATTATTTGACATAATTAGATTTTCCAGTAACTATGAATTAGCTGACAGTAGGTCATGTTTCACTGAATGTTTTAAAATGAATATACTCTAGCATTTTACTGGCTATAATGTAACTATATTTAAGTGCCTATCAGTATTTTCATTATGAAACATATTTTGGAAAATTGAGTTTATTTAAGCAGTATCTCTACTGTTCTAAATTTTTTTCAGGCTGAGAGCTGATGGCAAATATTTCGCAACATAAGTATGACCCCAAAGGAGTTGAAACAAGCAAACAGGACATCACTTAAGTTCTTAAAGTGCTCTGTTAAAAGCAAAATCTAAAGAACTCAAAGTGAATGAAGCAAGTTTTTTGTGTTTGGTTGTTTCATTGGTTTTTCCCCCCATGTAACTTAATAAATGTGCAGAATAATCAACTGGGAGGTGAGCAAGGTTTAAAAAGAAAAACCAAAATTAGATTGTCTGAGGCAGAGGGAGAATATATTATAGAACAGATCTTCTCCTGTTCCTCAGAAACCTTACGTCTATTAAATAATCTAAAATCTATGTAGTCAGCGCTTTATGAGCATGTACAATCAAAGTGGAAAATTCATAAAGTAGTCACATAGGAGAAGTGACATATAAATTTTATTGCAAATATATCTTCAAGGATTTGTGGAGTCATTTAATAACCACTGATGTAATAATAACTCTTGCACGAGAAGGCAAATTTTAAACTTTGGAGGTCATACTTAAGCAGCATCTTTAGCCATTTGTTCTGGAAGAGAAGATTCCCAGTGTATGCATGGTGGAAACAAAACCAGCTAAAATTATGAAAGATGTTATTCTGTAGTTTTGCTGTAAAACAGATCAATGGAATGTAAGTAGAGAGTCTTGAAAAGTAAGTAGGCAGTTGTTTTATATTCATTCAGGAACAGGAATAAGCTTCCATTACTAGTAAATGAGGTATTTCCACCTTCAGCTCCATATACACCTTCGATACCATTTCCAAAATATATAATACTTGCTCAAGTTAATTTACAATAGCTCTAAAGATCAGTACAGCACTGAAGACTGTTACAGATCGGAACATTGCAGACATCTCATAAGAGCAGGTGCTGACAGAGTGGTGAATTAGTAAGATACATAGAGAACTAATGGTAAATTATTTCATCATGTGGTATGAAATCTATCTAAAAATCAGAAGGTTAAAATAGGTGGTATGAATATGTCCAAGAAAGATTTTCAGTAGGAAAATATTAGCAGAAAAAGGCCCTGACAGAATAAGTGTAAATTATGGGGGAATATGAGAGAAAGGCAGAGAAAAGGTAGAAAATTATAGAAAGCAGTTTTGTGGCTGTGCTTTATTTTTAAAAAGAAATTCACATTCAATTGTGACAACAAAATTACTGTGAAGGAGCATAGTGCTGGCGGCAAAAAAAAACCCCTTGAGCAACAGTATGTATATTTCTGACATAGCATATGTTTGACTTGTCACTTTAAATTTGTTTAAAAAAAGTTCAGCATAATTTTAACTTGTCATTTGTTCTGCCAGATTTTCTATTGCCTGTCTCTGTAGTTCAAATGATGTTTCCAATTGCTCTGTCCATATTTCACTTAAGATCTTTGTTGTTGCTGTTGCTCCTTACCGTATTTTGTTTATCTGGCAAAGTTTTGAAGACAAGGGGATGCAGGGGTGGATTCTGTGCAAAGATACCAGAAGCTGCCCTCATGTTGGACAGATTCCCCATAAGTGACATTCACCTCAGAGCTGAACTTGATGATCCTTGTGTAACTCTTCCAACTGGGAATATGCTGTGATTCTGCGAAATAGCCATTCCCAGCAAGATTCAAGACAGCCTTGTCTCTGGCCAAAGCAGAGCCAAGTGGGGCCATTGCTAGCACCTTTCTGATACATATTCAAGAATGGGTAAAAATGTTTTTCAACAGCAGCTGGGAGAGTAAAAATATATGAGAGAAAGAGCCCTGCAGACACCAAGGTCAGTGCAGAAGAAGGGGGAGGAGGATCTGCAGCCACCAGAGCTGAGATTCTCCTACAACCCATGGTGAAGACTATGGTGAGGCAGCTGCACGCCTTCTGCCCAAGGAGGACGATGATGGTGCCGAGATCCACCTGCAGCCTGGTGGAGATCCCATGCCAGAGTAGGTGGGTGTGCCCTGAAGAAAGTAATAGCTCACAGACAGGTCTCAATGGAGTAGGTTTTCTGTCAGGATCCATGCTGGGTCAGCCCTTTCCTAAAAGACAGTACTCTTTAAAAAGACCCGTACTGAAGTACTTCTTGAAAACCTTAAAATTGTGGGAAGGACCTACACTGGAGACGTTCATGGAGAACTGCCTTGCAAGAGTGGGATGCCATACTGGAGCAGGAGAAGAGTGTGGGGAGGAAAGAGCAGCAGAAACACAGCATTGTGAACTGTCACCCCCATTCTCTGTCCTTGTTTCAACTGAGTGGTTTGAGCCATTTAAAGAATCATCATTGAAGGTGTCAGCAAAAAACAGGTTTTAACTTGAATTTGTGAAAGTGTGATTTTAGCAGAGTTCTGTGGAAAGGTTCACTCTACAGTTTGCTATATAGATAAAGCTATATAGGAAAATCTGAGAAGAGTTAATGTTGAAATTATATTGGATCTACATGGAGAAGCAGATGGGTCAGGGTTCAGTCACCCCTTTCATTACACAGTGATTCAGTGTAGTCAGGCAACTTCACACCCAAACACAATTACACAGACCTCCATGTAAGCTGTTTTTTTTCATCTTTTGGCCTTTAATTTACCCATATGTGCTCTGTAACCCACTGCCAGCCTTTCCGTCCTTTCAGAGCCTCAGACATCACAAAGGATGGGAGCCAACAGATATGCTGTGCTGGCTCACCGGCTTCTGACAGAAATCAGGTAATCACTGGTGGCAACCATGTCTTCCTACTGTTCTTTCTCTGTACCTTCCCCTTCTGAACTGAAGCCATAATTATATTGCTTCTAGTGAAGGGAGCTTGCATGAATCTGCATCACCAGGCCACACTAGATAAGAGCTTCCTTAGACTTCCTAACAAGATTCAGTCTACTTCATTGCATAGTCTCCAGATGTCATCCAGGGAAAGGAAAAATGTTGTAGCATTCTGTAGTAGTTATGTGTTAGTGAAATGACATCCCAATCATGGTCTCATACTTTTACGTTGGAACTAACTGACCTTGGAAGTGCTGGCTTGCTGCCTAAAGGAGATGCACATCAATACATCTGTACTGGATTATGGGATGCACGATAGAAGTTGAGTATGATAGATTGCAATCTAGCCACTCTTTCAAAAAATATAGTCATTCCACTATGTGCTGTGATTAATTTGATAAAAATGCATAAATGCAGTCCAAGGAGACTAAATTCCCAGGTTCATGTGATCAGAAAATATCCATATCTGATATTCCTCATGTCTGACTGAGGATAAAGCTGGTAGATTATGGAAAGAAGGAAATAAAGTCAAGAATAAATGAGCTCAGTCAATCAGAGAACAGACAGGGAGAAAACTTTCTTGAGAAGAATCAGGTAACTGTTGTGTTTTTGTGACTTGTTTAATAGCTAATATATTTTCTCTTTTTCTTTGTGACTCTAACACTCATGATCAAATTGGATTATTCACCGCTCACCACTTGCTCACATGTTATCATCCATAAGTCTGGATGGGATGTCCTGTAAGTTTTTGGTGGTATTTTTTGTTTGGTTTTTTGTTTGCTTGTTTGTTTGGTTTTTTAATTTTTTATTTTGTTTTGTTTTGTTTTTATTTCTTTCTTTGTTTCTGAATGAAAGAAACTTTCTAAAATAGAAAAAATGGGAGCAGAAAGGCATGGCTAAACCATAAGAATTAATATATATTAAGAACAAATATTTGCACTTTTTCAATAATTTAAAAAAAAATCCACCATTGCTATTCAGTAGAGGAAAAAGAAATTGCTCAGCTTCAGCCTAATATAAATTCCCATACTTTTAAATGATTGCTTCCTGAATCATATGATTGACACTTCTTCAATCATAGGGGGCACATCTACAGAGGATGTTAAGGTCCTTGAATGCATCTAGAGGAGGGTAGCAAAACTGGTGAAAAGGGTGGAAGGAATATCCTGTGAGGAGTGACTGAGGACTTTGAGCTGGTCCAGTTTGAGAAAAGGAGGCTGAAGGGTGACCTCGTTGCTCTCTACAGCTTCCTGAGGGGGTCAGGGGATGGGGAGGTGAGGAAGACATCTTCTCCCTAATATCTTGTGACAGGAATCTTATGTGGGAATTATTCAAAGATGTAACAGGAAAGTTTCAGACTTGACATTAGGAAGTATTTCTTTACAGAAAAGGTAGTCAAACACTGGAACAGGCTTCCTAGAGAAGTGGTTAGTGCACTATAACTGTCAGTTTTTAAGAGGCATTTGGAATCATATAATACTTAAGACTGGAAAAGACCTCTAAGATCATCAAGTCCAATTGTCAACCCAGCCAAGTCCACCACTAAATTATGTCCCTAGGCACGAACATCTACCTCACAGGATAGTGACTCAATCCCTTACCCAGGCAGCTTGTTACAGTGCTTGAAAATCCTTTTGGTGAAGAAATTATTTCTAATACCCAATCTAAACTTTCCCTGGTGTAACTTGAAGCCATCTCCTTTTGTCCTGTCACCTGTTAGAGGGAAGAAGAGACTGACTCCCACTTGGCTACAACCTCTTTTAGCTATAGAGAGTGATAAGGTCCCTCCTGAGACTCCTTTTCTCCAGGCTAAACAACCCCAGTTCCTTCAGCCTCTCCTCATAAAACCTGTGCTGCAGACCCTTCAGCAGCTCCGCTGCCCTTCTCTGGACACGCTCCAGCACTTCAATTGTCCCTCTTGTCATGAGGGGCCAGAACAGAACACTATACTCAACTGGTGACCTCAGCAGTGCTGAGCACAGGGGGATGATCACTGCCCTGGTCCTGCTGACCACACTACTTCTGATACAGACCAGGATATCACTGGCCTTCTTGTTCACCTGGGCACAGGCTGGCTCATGTTCAGCCAGCTGTCAACCAGCACTTCCAGATCCTTTACTGCTGCAGTGTTTCAAGATTGGGCTTGAAAGGTGGGCATTAAGTAGGTGTTCCATTTGCCACAGAAGCCCCAAGACAATGGGGTTGCTGAGAAGACTAATGGACTCATTAAAAGGCATGCTGATGTCTCTTCACCCAACTGGCACACACACAGCTCTCACAAGCAATTCTTATCATTAATAACTGGTAGAGAAGTTATGAGAGTTCCAAAATCAGACCATTCTGCTCTGAAAAACCACCAGAGTTGCTGACTACATATGCAAAGGATCAGTTTCCACTAAGGATATAAGAAGGCTGACCTGTCAAGCTGAAGAGACTTTCTATTGGTGTTGAGCCCATGACTGCAGCAAAACCTTGGGAGGTCCTAGATGGAAATGGAAGACACTGTATCATCATCTTGTGGAAAATACTGGATTTCTAACACAACAGCCCAGTCCTGAGGGACTGAGACCCATCTGTACATTCACTTAAAAGGCAGTGGAGAACTGGGCAAGTGTCATTGATACTGGGGACACCAATAATCAGTATAGATCAGACATGGATGGCAGTGTAGTGGCAAAGATGAAGATGGGATTCATGAGAATGGTGAATCTATCATGGTAATTGTTTGTTCACCCACCCCTACGTCAGCTGAGGATTCCTTGACAACTTTTGTACAGGATGTCAGCATGTTTTGAATTAACTCAAAACTCAGCTGGACACAGTCCCAGTCAACCTGCTGTAGCTGAGACTGCTTGGGCAGGGAGTTGCATGACACAATCAGAGGCCACTTTCAACCTGAACTACTATGTGGTTCTAAGAAACCAAAGGCATAAATATATGAAGATACAAGGTTTATTTGTAGGTAGATATAGAATTGTTATAAAGGCAATGTTCAAAATTATTAATTTAACCTGTTTAGCCTCCCAGGCAGCAGGGCGGGGGAATCTTGCATCTGTTTACAGTAAAACTGTTTCATTTACAATTAAATTACCAAGAATGGAATTGGAAGCAAATTACCGTGAACAACCATTCTGGANCAGCCAGCTGTCAACCAGCACTTCCAGATCCTTTACTGCTGCAGTGTTTCAAGATTGGGCTTGAAAGGTGGGCATTAAGTAGGTGTTCCATTTGCCACAGAAGCCCCAAGACAATGGGGTTGCTGAGAAGACTAATGGACTCATTAAAAGGCATGCTGATGTCTCTTCACCCAACTGGCACACACACAGCTCTCACAAGCAATTCTTATCATTAATAACTGGTAGAGAAGTTATGAGAGTTCCAAAATCAGACCATTCTGCTCTGAAAAACCACCAGAGTTGCTGACTACATATGCAAAGGATCAGTTTCCACTAAGGATATAAGAAGGCTGACCTGTCAAGCTGAAGAGACTTTCTATTGGTGTTGAGCCCATGACTGCAGCAAAACCTTGGGAGGTCCTAGATGGAAATGGAAGACACTGTATCATCATCTTGTGGAAAATACTGGATTTCTAACACAACAGCCCAGTCCTGAGGGACTGAGACCCATCTGTACATTCACTTAAAAGGCAGTGGAGAACTGGGCAAGTGTCATTGATACTGGGGACACCAATAATCAGTATAGATCAGACATGGATGGCAGTGTAGTGGCAAAGATGAAGATGGGATTCATGAGAATGGTGAATCTATCATGGTAATTGTTTGTTCACCCACCCCTACGTCAGCTGAGGATTCCTTGACAACTTTTGTACAGGATGTCAGCATGTTTTGAATTAACTCAAAACTCAGCTGGACACAGTCCCAGTCAACCTGCTGTAGCTGAGACTGCTTGGGCAGGGAGTTGCATGACACAATCAGAGGCCACTTTCAACCTGAACTACTATGTGGTTCTAAGAAACCAAAGGCATAAATATATGAAGATACAAGGTTTATTTGTAGGTAGATATAGAATTGTTATAAAGGCAATGTTCAAAATTATTAATTTAACCTGTTTAGCCTCCCAGGCAGCAGGGCGGGGGAATCTTGCATCTGTTTACAGTAAAACTGTTTCATTTACAATTAAATTACCAAGAATGGAATTGGAAGCAAATTACCGTGAACAACCATTCTGGATTCATTTGTGAAGGTGCCTGCCAGACTGTGAATGTTCAGTTACCAGAAGTTAGTCTTGTGGAACCCAATACTGTCTAGTAGCATCATATTTCCTTCTAATCAAACATATGCATGGCATCCTTCCAGGCAGTTTATTCATGACTCCTGACAATATACACTGACAATATGCACTGAGGCTGACTTCTATTAGAAGAGAAAGAGAAAAAAATAATTAAAAAATCTGTATCAAATCCATGGACCCCATTCTGCTTAAGTGGCATCCTATAAAAACACATAATGAAGCAATAATTTATTTGTGCCAAGAAGTTGACTTCATAGATTTTTCCTGAATAGTTTCTAAATATTCTGCACATCACATTTCATCTAGGGTAACAGAACTAATGAGAAAATTTGGGTAGAGTTTTTTATTCTCACTGTGCTGTCTTAATAAATTGTCTAAAATCTGTAACATGCATTGCTGAGCCTTGGAAGAAAAAACTACACTTGCCTTCAGAAGTGGAGAGAGGGTTTCTCCATACTATAAACCCTTTCAGCTGTTTAGATGTAGTTCTCTAGTTTATATAAAGCAATTGAACTAATTAGCACTCTCTGTACTAGGGTATTTGGGATTATCCTTGGAGTTCAGATTTCTAAAAGTCTTTGTTTTACTGAAAAGTCTTTGAAGTAGCTTTAAACCAGCGAGCTTTTGTGATTTAGCTTTGGCCAACAGCCAAACTTTCATCCATCTGTTCAGCTACCCACCCCACATCCAGCCTCCAAGGAATGGGGTGGAAAACAAGAAAGAACAGGACTTAGAAAGCTTGTGGGTTGAGATAAAGACAGGGAGATGCCTTACCAATTACCATNATAAATATATGAAGATACAAGGTTTATTTGTAGGTAGATATAGAATTGTTATAAAGGCAATGTTCAAAATTATTAATTTAACCTGTTTAGCCTCCCAGGCAGCAGGGCGGGGGAATCTTGCATCTGTTTACAGTAAAACTGTTTCATTTACAATTAAATTACCAAGAATGGAATTGGAAGCAAATTACCGTGAACAACCATTCTGGATTCATTTGTGAAGGTGCCTGCCAGACTGTGAATGTTCAGTTACCAGAAGTTAGTCTTGTGGAACCCAATACTGTCTAGTAGCATCATATTTCCTTCTAATCAAACATATGCATGGCATCCTTCCAGGCAGTTTATTCATGACTCCTGACAATATACACTGACAATATGCACTGAGGCTGACTTCTATTAGAAGAGAAAGAGAAAAAAATAATTAAAAAATCTGTATCAAATCCATGGACCCCATTCTGCTTAAGTGGCATCCTATAAAAACACATAATGAAGCAATAATTTATTTGTGCCAAGAAGTTGACTTCATAGATTTTTCCTGAATAGTTTCTAAATATTCTGCACATCACATTTCATCTAGGGTAACAGAACTAATGAGAAAATTTGGGTAGAGTTTTTTATTCTCACTGTGCTGTCTTAATAAATTGTCTAAAATCTGTAACATGCATTGCTGAGCCTTGGAAGAAAAAACTACACTTGCCTTCAGAAGTGGAGAGAGGGTTTCTCCATACTATAAACCCTTTCAGCTGTTTAGATGTAGTTCTCTAGTTTATATAAAGCAATTGAACTAATTAGCACTCTCTGTACTAGGGTATTTGGGATTATCCTTGGAGTTCAGATTTCTAAAAGTCTTTGTTTTACTGAAAAGTCTTTGAAGTAGCTTTAAACCAGCGAGCTTTTGTGATTTAGCTTTGGCCAACAGCCAAACTTTCATCCATCTGTTCAGCTACCCACCCCACATCCAGCCTCCAAGGAATGGGGTGGAAAACAAGAAAGAACAGGACTTAGAAAGCTTGTGGGTTGAGATAAAGACAGGGAGATGCCTTACCAATTACCATCACAGGCAAAACAGATTTGACTTCTGGAAAATTTATTTAAGAGAAATAAGAGAAAGTTGCATTGTGAGAGGCAAAAGCAAATATGTAAAAAAATTCTATCTCCGCACGCACCCCGCCCTTGCTCTTGCCTTCTTCCTTCTTCAACTTCACTCCTTCATTCCTGAGCCTCTCAAGAGGAATGAACAANCGGTACTGATCTGGTGCTGATCCGGTACTGAGCCGGTACTGATCCCGTACTGATCTGGTAGTGCCCCGGTACTGATCCGGTACAGCCCCGGTACTGATCCGGTACAGCCGTCACCACCGGGACACCTCGGCCCGTGTAGGACACTGTCCTGAAAGCATTTATTCTAGTTTCTGCTCACATGGATAGCTGTAGGTACGTGGAGGATTGCACAGCTGTCAATACTTGTACTGTGCTAAACTTCCATCAAAGCTAAAAACCTGCTCCGGTTCCGTGAAGTTTGTAAGATTATTCTAGATTAGGTGAAGATAAAAAAAAAAAAGGAGAGGAAAAAGGATAGCTGGGGTTTATTTATGTAGCATCCTTTTGTGTATATTTTGATAATACCTTTGCCTGGATTTCTTTGTGTTTCTCTAGTTGAGCAACAGCTTTATCTGAAATGAATGGAATGAGATAGCTTTAACAGGATTGTACCTTGTTTGCTTTTTTGCTTTTTTTTTTCCCTCTACTTTTCTGTCTAAATTGTATTTTAGATCTCTTGTTAACCAAAATAAGATTATTCTGAAAAGAGGCCTATTTTTTTTTTTCATTTGAATGCATGTGGGAAAACCTTTACCAGCTTTAAATTACACCAGACCAGACCAGAGCCCCGATCTTCAAATGAAGTGCTTATAAAAATTTAAAGTGCTCTTTTAGTTTTAAACCAATGTATGCTGAGATGCCCAGAACCCTGATCACTGCCAAATTTCACTTCCAATAAATTTAAATTGCTTTGTGCAAGACAGAGAGATTTAAAATTATTGGAGTGCTTTAAACTGCATACTGAACTGCCCATAAAATTTGAAGTCCTCCAATAATTTGAAATCACCCTACATGTTGTACTGCAGTTTGAGCCTATTTGAAAACAAACGCCCAAGCTTTAATTTGCAATGATAAGCAACGTTAGAAAATCGCTGTTAAGGATTTACAAGAAACACTGCCGTAGGAAATGGATGAGTCACCAGCCTACAGGTCTTTTAAAAGACATGTAGATGTGACTCTTAGCAACATGGTTTAGTTATGGATTTGGAAGTGCTGGTTTACATTTGGACTTGATGATCTTAAAGGTCTTTTCCAACCTAAACAATTCCAGGATTCTACAGATTCTACCCCATTTCTCAGTGCTTTAACTGAAAAAAAAAAAAAAAAAGGTCAAACAAAATGAGACAGTATTAAAAGAAGAAAGTTATGCTTCTTTTTAAGACAATAGAATAGTAGCATCATTGTTTTTAGAGAGGGATATGTCGAGTGTGAAATTAGGAAAGTTGGTGAATTATTCAAATTATTCACCTCTGTGACAACTATAAATAACATAGATGACTGCTGTTCAGCTGACAAGCTAAGTACTGAGCATGAACACAGGAGATGTGCCAAAGCAACACATCCAGATGCCACCTGAAGTGTGTCACATAATAATGAAACTAAATTCTACTCTTAATGCTACCAATGTAAATTTAGAGGAGCATTCTTTACTTTAGGATTTGCTTTAAAAAACACTTAATAGTCTTAGAAGATGATATGTGCCTTGCAGTTATCTGCCCAGGATTGTATCCTGTCTTGTCTTATGGTTCTTGAACAGATTTTAGTTACCTAAGGAACCAGGAAATTATAATAATAACAAAAATTTACAGTGACATAGTATTAATGTTTTGGCATATTATGTCTGTTCTGTCTTGCACTGTCAACACTTTCCAAAAGCATACATTTAGGTTAGCTTAATTCAAGGGAATTTCAAAAGGAGGTGTTTATTTGTGAAGAAAAAAACTGTTATTTGCATTAATATTCTATGAGAGATAAAACTCTAGTGACTTTGTTCTGAAACTGAGATTTTCTTCAATCAAGCTGGTAGCCAAATCTATTGAATGGAGAAAAAAAAATCAGATCAAATAGAATTAAAGTGCATTTAAAACAATAGGCAAAATTGCTGGAGTCATTTTAATGTGTTGAGGAGGCTTATTTTAAGATCCAAAAGGAGGCAGGTGAATCTTTACATTCTAATCTACTCTCATGTAGTATGTTTATTATTTCTTTGTGGACCATGCAAGGCACCGTAATATACTAAATGACAATTGTCAGTTTAACCTCAGAGAATTCATTAGGGTAATTACGTTTTTGTTTATAAGCAAAAAAAATAATGTAAAATTTTCACTGTAAATGTAATAGAAATACATTGTAGCTACCCACACACCTGAGGAAAAACTCAGGAATTTTTTGCAACCGTGGAAGCAATGTTGCATAAGCAAAATCGAAACATCATTAGAAAAAGGAAAATGAGCATTCTTTTAGAGGAACAGGTAAAATAAGTTTAATATATGAAAAAAATTTAATGGGCACTTTTGAGTTTTGCACTTGAGCAAGATGTCGGTTCCATTATATCAACTGAGGTTAAAGGACCAGTTATTTTTGCTAGAGAAGGCTAAGAATGTTCTCTTGCCCATGCCCTACTTCAAGGCTAGATGTTCTGCTAGTGAGATGACAATTGTCTTTGTCATACACTTAAGGGACAGCAAGCCTTGTTCCATCGCAAATACAGTTTATTTCATTTGTTGGCAACCTCAGCAATTATTTGTACCTAGGCTAGGAGACTGAATTTCTGGGATAATACAGTCAGACAGAGACAAAGTACAGACAGCTCTTGGCAGTGTAGAGCCATCTTTGACCCTTGCTTCTTCCTTTTCCTCCCTCATGCCTTCACAGGTGTGCTGCACGAAGTCCTGAACTAGATACAAGGATGCTCCCAGGTAAGTAAAAACACTGATATTTTTTTCAAAGTTGTCACTGCTACTGAGAGAAATGTCAGTTAACTGTGCCCTTTCTTTTGTTCCAGAGTAAATTTTCTACAACTAGAAACATTTAGCTCTCAGTGAACAGACTACTGGCCTTTGTTGTTTAAAACTGCCTCTGAACATTTCTATTTAATGGAAGAGAGAAGAAAATTCAGCATTGCCTAAGAGTGAATAAAGATAACTAAATAAACCAAAACTTCCTTTTTTAAAAAAAAATATTTTGCTTAGAAGAGAGATCACATTTATTCCTCCCCTCATATAAATTGACTATGACAGGCAGCTAAGTAACACACAGCTGTTTTCTGACTCCCTCACAAAAATGGAATTACATTTAATAAACTTGAAAACTGTCTGCTTTAAAGTCAATAAAAGAGTGATATTTTCCTGAACTATACAACATGTTTTCCTGAAACTAAAAAGGAGCCTGAAAAATTCATTGCACAAAATTTCAGACAAGTTGATATATTGTAGGGCTTTAAAAAAGTTAGAGGAGTGAATGAAAGAGAAATAAACATCAAAGTCATGGCATGGCATTAAAAATTAGTAAACCCCACAGATTTTGGATAGGACAGAGCAAACATCTCACTGGACAAAAGGAGACTATGGAGAGAGGGCAGAGGAAGGCCAATATTTTGGGGGAAGACTGTGATAGTGTCTTGGATCTTCCCATGGGTTACCTTCTGTAAGGTACTGTTGAGGAAAAGTCTTAGACTAGATATGCCACTGTTGGCCCCACTCTAGCATCATCACCAGTCTTGTATCTCTCTTTGTCAGCTTTAGTAATTTGTGTCTTCAAGATGCTTTACTTTTTAAATGGACTTAATTTTCAAGAACTGATCTTAAAAAGCAAGCTCCAGATTAAGCTTGTTATGAAAGAGGTTCTTCTAAGGACTGTTTGTTCAAATACTGGTATTTATGGCTTTGTTTGGTTTGGGGCTTGTTTTGGTTTGGTTTGGGGGTTTTTTTGTTTGTTTGTTTTTTCTGTAAGGCTTTGCTGAGTACATTAACAGTCTTGCCATTCTTTATGTTTAGCATGATGCATAGCAAGGTGATGAACAAACAAGACAAATAGACTTTAAAGATGGTCACAGTTTACTTTGTAACAAATTCTCACCACTTAGAATTATTCTTAAACATGACATTTTGGTGGAATTATTCTTAAACCTGACATTTTAGTGAACCACACTCACAAGATTATATCTTCTGTTATCCAAAAATGTCTCAGTGGCTCAATTCCTAGCAGCTATCTCCCTGCTTGACTAAGCAATAATTTTATAGTTACTGCAGGTCATACCAGGCTAAAAGCAGTCATTTAGACTTTCCGTCACTGAATAAGGATATATGTTCTTGCAACACTTTATCTGTTCTGTCTAAAATGGTAGTTAAACTTTGTATAACCTTAAAGTTTCAGATAACTCTAATTATAAGATTTTTTTGTACAATGGGTGAGAGTTTTATATTGAAATTGCAAAAGTATGATTCATATGATGGCTGCAAATAGCACCACTTGTTGCTAGGTGAAAATCTACATTGGCAAGAGTGAGAATGAAAAGTTGATGCATGGCCAAGAGTGAGTGTTACTTCTGAAATAATCTAGAGGGAAAGAATAGCTGAGATTAAATGGAAAAGCAGATAATTTCAAACTAACTTCTAATTTGTTGTTTACTTTGGTGAGGGGGTGGGGGAGGCGAGAAGGTGATACTTGGTTTGTACTTTTCAACGAGCATAATGATTTTTGTAGACAAAACAAATATATCTCTCTCCTATCTGGTCAAAAGCACCGAGTACAGCACCACAAGGTGAATCAGTGGAAACAGATAAGAGGAAATTAGTAAAGAGATTGTGAAAAAAGTATCCAATTAAAGGAGAACAGCTTTGACATTAACTTCAGTATTGGGTAGATAATGGGGGTTTTTTTTGTATTTAAGTAGTAAATAAAATTTTCAGAAGTGTTGTGACACAAGTAGCAAATTATGGGTATTCTTAACAGGGAGAATGCTAAAATAACATTCAAAAATGTCTGCTTTCTGAACACTAGAGTAAACAAAATAAATTTTAAAGCTAATAGCAGAAGATGCTATATTATAAATCAATGTAATTAGAGACCAGTGTTAATAGAAGTTTACCAGTGGAAATGGCCAAAGAAGATAGAGTTTTGCAGTTCATTGCTGAATGATATGAAGTGCCAATATATTATGGCTGATAATAACATTTTTTCTCAATACAGAGAAATACTAGTACAATTGAACTTGGGTTAGTAAAACATCCTCTGAAATTCTGTGCATAATTCTGACCATTGACTTTAAAAGAATTAGAATTCAAACCAAAACAGGTACAGGATGAATCAGGAATTTGAGCAGTTTATCATAGTGACAGTGACTAGAAGATTATTATTTCTTTTGGAGGATAAAATTGTTCTTTATACCCTTATTTAGGGGTAAAATATCATGGGAGTTGAAAATCTACTTTACTTAAATATTATATTAACCGAAGAATATCCATATACCAAAATAATCTTCTTTCTGTGATAAAGATTAATTCTTTTTTTTTGCACTCATCTATGGAAACAGCTAAATATGTTGTTGTGCTAGAGCCACACACAGTCTATAAGTATCAATAGTCAAACACTATAGTTTTCCTTACTATCTTTTATTCATAAGCTCACTACATAAATTCACAATGGGTAATTAGCATGGTTTTGAGATGAAAGTTCTAAAAATTGAGGAAAGATATATAAAATGCATATATGGAAATATTTAAAATACTTTTCTTTCTTATAAGTTTTTTTACATGAGTCAGTGCAAAACTTCTAAGAAAATTTTCTTTCACTGCAAAGTATGATTTTAATCCACAAAACATTCTTACTTTCTCAGTATAGATGCAATTTTATTTAAAAATAGTCACAAAGGAACTTCAATAAAATAAAGATATTCTGCTTTGACTATATGGAAAGAATATTTTCCAGCTGCCATTCTTAAAATTTATGTTCAACAATTTAAGTTCATCAAATGAGATTTTTTTCCCATTTTTTTGCTTTTACAACAAAGTCTCTGCTTCTCTTTACCCATTTGTTGTATTCCCATGTCTTGAGAAGGTACTGAGAAAACTAGAAAGACAACACAAGCAAATTCAGGAGGGAATTGCAGATGGCTATCAGTAGGAAAATTGAAAGTGACAGGCTTGAGAATGAAAATAGAACTAAAAAGGAAAGGTTAAAATTAAGGTGATCAGTGAAGCTCTCTGAATTTGAGTATTTCAAATTGGACTAAACTGTTCATTTGGGTTCTTATAGTCTAGTATTCTATTTCTACCATAAAGTGGACATTTAGGAATGTGCCAGCATAGGTAGTTGGATATTTGTGGGAAAACTGAATACATACATTTCTATAACATATAATGGGATCTCCAATTTTAATTTTGCCTTTTATCTATTGAATATACTGGAAAGATTTCCACAAAGTTTAATAGAACAGTGACAAAATTCTGAATCTCACTGTCATGTGATTATGATTTTCTTTCTGTCACTTTGGAAATTTTAGGGTTTTGATCTAATTGGTAAGATTATGGGAAATTCAGTAGTTTTGATTTCAGTGAAATTTAATCAAACTTATTTCAGACAGCACTGCTACATAAAAGGGTGGATTTTCAAGCAGGATCACTAATGAAGGCATCCTAGTCTACTAAGTATCGATTTATTCCATAGTCCATAGAACTTTCCCACAGGCCTGTTACACAGAGTCATAGAATCATTAAGGCTGGAGAAGACCTTTAAGATCATAGAATACACCTGTTAACCCATCACTGTCATGTCCACCACTAAACCACATCCCCAGTTGACACATCCACAGATTTTTTTTGACCACTCCAGAGGGTGGTTATTCCACCACTTCTTTTGGCAGCTGTTCCAATGCCTGACCACCCTTTCTATGAAGAACTTTTTTCCTAATATCCAAGCTAAACCTCCCTTGCCACAACTTGAAACCATTTCCTCTTGTCCTGCTTTTCTTTACTTGGGAGAAGACACCAACCCCCACCTCACTACAACTGTTTTTCAGGTAGCTGTATAGAGTGATAGGGTCTCCTAGGAGCCTCCTTTTCTCCAGCTAGGCAACCCCAGCTACCTCAGCCACTTCCTAGACCTGTGCTCCAGACCTTGCACAGCTTTGTTGACCTTTTGTGGATATGCTCCAGCACCTCAATGTCTTTCTTGTAGTGAGGGGCCCAGAACCAAGCACAGGGTTGAAGGTGTGGCCTCACTTGGTCCGAGTACAGGGGGGTGATGACGGTCTTGGTCCTGCTGAGCACAAAGCTAGGATGACACTGGCCTTCTTGGGCACCTGGGTACATGCTGGCTCATGCTCAGTTGGATGTCAACCAGCATCCCCAGGTCCTTCTTCCATCAGGTAGCTTTCTAGCCACTCTGCCCCCAGCCTGTAGTGCTGCATGGGGTTTTATAGCCAAAGTGCAGGATGAGGCATTTTGTTAAACCTCATACAATTGGCTTTGCCCCATCCATCCAGACTGTCCAAATTCCTTCTTGCTGCCCTCCAGCAGATCAACATTCCCACTCAGCATGGCATAATTTCTAAACTTACTGAGGGTGTTATTGATCCCCTCATCCAGATAATGGATAAAGATTTTAGAGAAAACTGGCCTCAGTGCTGAGTCCTGGGGAAACCCACTCATGACCAGCAGCCAACTGGAGGTAGTACCATCCATCATTGCTCTTTGGAGTTGGCCATCCAGGCCATTTTTAACCCATTGAAGAATATACCCAACCAAGATGTGAATGGCTAGTTTCTCCAGCAGAATGTTGCGGAAGACAATCAAAAACTTTACTAAGATCCAAACAGACAGCATTCACAACCTTTTCAGGTCACCTTGTCATAGTAGGAGTCCAGGTTAGTCAAGCAGGACTTGCTTTGTATAAACCCATACTGGCTGGGCCTGATATCCTGGTTGTTCTTCACATGATATGTGATCATACTCAAGAGGATCTGCTCCATGATCTTTGCCAGCACAGAGGTCAGGCTGAAAGGCCTGTAGTTCCCTGGATTCTACTTCTGGCTCTTCTTGTAGATGGGTATCATATTTCCTAACCTCCAGATATCTGTGACCTTCCCAATGAACCAGGACTGTTGAAAAATGAAAGAGAAGGGCTTGCTGAGCTCTTCTGCCAGCTCCCTCAGTAGTCTTGGGTGGATCCCATCTGGCCTCATAGACTTGTGCAAGTTCATGTGGAACAGCAGGCCACTATTTCCTCCTGAATTATGAGGACTTCACTCTGCTCCTCATCTCTGTCTTTGAGCCATGGCGGCTGGGTACCCGAAGGATGGCTCAGTCTTGCTGCTAAGGCAATGAAACCATTAAGTCCCTCAGCCTTTTCTTTGCGACTCTGTTTCCCCTTGCATCCAATAAAGCATGAACATTCTCTTTAACCCTCCTGTTGCTGTTAATATTTGTAAAAACATTTTTGTTGTCTATTATGGCAGTAGCCAGATAAAATTCTAGCTGAGCTTTTGCCCTTCAAATTTTCTCACTGCATAATCTCATGACATTCTTGCAGTCCTCCTGAGTGGGCTGCTCATTTTTCCAAATCTCATAAAATCTCACTTTTTCCTGAATTCCAGACACAACTCTCTCTTCAACCAGGCAAGTCTTCTTTCTTCCCTGTGGCTCATTGTTTGGCACATGAGGACAGTCTGATCCTCATTTTTATCCTCTTCTCCTTCAAATCTAGTGTAAAGCTCTCACTGTAAAAGTGTAACATTATCTCTGCTAAGTCCTCAGTAAAGATCTTTTTTCTCCTTTGAGACAGTGTACCCCATCTGCTGCCAGCAGTCCTGATGTTGCTAAACTGATGTGTGATCAAAACTCCCAAAATTCGGACACTGGAATCATCATAAATGCACGTGTCTAACACATCAGGGGAAACAATTTGTTGTTTCAACATTATGGCAACTGGTGGCAGAAGATGAAATATCTGTCATGCTGCTTGCTTTGAAAGCTAAATATGAATCACTGGTATTGAAGAATACTTTCACAGCATGTAAACTTTTAGAACTTTGCTGTTTGGATGGAATAATACCCCAGTCAAGTACAGACTGGAAGACATGAAGCTGGCAAGCAACCCTGCTGAAAGGGACCTGAGAGTGCTGGTTGGCAGCAGCTCAGTGTCAGTCAGGAGTGTGTGCCCTGGAAGTCCTGAGGGCAACTCACATCCTAGGCAGATGAACACATCACCAGCCCATCAGAAGAGGAGATCGTCCTGCAGTGTCAGTGTGGTGTCACCTTGAGTACTTAGGAAGGATGTGAAAGTCCTTGAATGTGTCCAAAGGAGGGCAACCAAGCTGATGAAAGGGATGAAAGGAATGTCTGGTGATGAGTGGATGAGAACTTTGGGTTTGTCTGTTTTGGAGAAAAGGAGGATGGAGGGAGACCTCCTTGTTCTCTATAGACATCTGAGGAGGCATGAGAGAGAGGGATGTGCTGATTTCTTCTCCCTGTTATGCAGTGACAGGGTGTATGTGAATAATTCAAAGCTGCATTAGGGGACGTCTTAGATATTAGGAAATATGTCTTTACCAAGAGGGTGGTTGAACACCAAAACAGGTTTCCTAGAGAGGTGGTTGATGCCCCATTACTGTCAGTGTTTAAGAGGCATTCGGAGAATGGTCTTAAACATATGCTTTAGCTTTTTGTCAGCTCTGAACTGATCAGGCAGTTGGACTAGATGATCGTTGTATGTTCCTTCCAACTGAATTATTCTGTTCTATTCTATTCTAGTCTAGTCTAGTCTAGTCTAGTCTAGTCTAGTCTATTCTATTCATTTTTCTTACCCTGCGTTGGCTCAGGGGCAGATAATTGTGAAGGATTTTCTTTTCCATTCTGGTGTGAAATATGGATAGAGCAGAGTAGCAAATCCACCTGGATGCTGGTCTGCAGTATGGCAGACATCAACAAATGCTGCTTTTTAGCACTCAGTAGCATAGTTCCACACATCCGAGGAAGATGTCTGATGCCATTGCTCTACTCTGTTTTGTTTGAATGGACTGGAAGAGAGATTTCTTTATGGTTAGCTCCCCATGGAAAACATAAGAAAGTTATCATCTGAGAGAGAGGGGGGAACAGCATAAAATTACAATAGCCTTTTTGTTTCTGCTACTGGTTAAAATAGAAAAAAAACCAAACCAAACCAAACCAAAAAAACACATATGATTTTCCTACCAAAACTTGACAGGAGAGGTAAAGGGGACTCACACATTGAGCGGAAAAGCCAACAAAGAAAATCAATCCCACTACCTACTTCCAACTGCTATTAATGATTTTACTTAAGTTTTGATACCCAGCTGAGACGTTTAGCAAGTGTTAATGTATCAAATATGAATACTTGGATGATGGGTTAATAGATATGTCATCATTGATCTCACATTAATGTTCAGTTTTATAACTTTACATACATAAGCTAAGAAGAAGCTGATAATTTCTTTTTATATACCATAATCTACCTTCTGTGCATGTACAGAAAATGAGGGAAGGAGAATTCAAATACTTTTGTTTATTTGGGTGTTAGGTAACATTCTTGCATACTGCTGGAACTGTATTTCTTGCAATTGTCTATTGAACTTGAAATTTCTGTCTTCAGCCTTGAATCAAAAAATACATATTTGTGTTTTATTTTCATAATGTGCTTTGAAGTATTTGGCAGAGAGACATAATGCCTTTCTGTCACTATTTCATATCAAATAACCCTCAAAGTTTATTTACACATCCGTTAATTTAATTTAAAAATATTTTGAATAGAAAAAGTGTTTTTGAAACACAAGGTTTGCAGTGCTGGATTTTAAGTTTGCAGATTATTTCAAAAAGTAATATTCAATCTTTTCACAATGCAATTTAAAGAATGACTTCAAAATGTCATGAAACATTACAGGGAAGAGTGACTTCAAAACCCAATGATTTTTTTCCCTCCGATTATTAATGGGTTATTGCAAAGCATCCCCTCCAGAAAAGACCTTTAAAAATTACTTGCTGTCATCAATACTTCATTTTCCACATATTATTAAACTAGATGGCATTGTACAAATGAGAAAGAAAGATATGACTGTAATTCATTGCCATAATTCTATGTCAAAGTTCCACAGTTTCATTAAGAAACAATTCTGTCTTCCTTGTCCTCTTTACTTGTCTGTCAGAACACTTCCATTGGAATTACAGTCTTACTATGTACCTTTCAGCATATTTTACAGTACATTCTACTGTATTTATTAGTGCACCAAAAGTAACTGGAAAAGACATGTTGTCTTGCTTCTCTTCGACCTGATAGTCCATGTAAATATTCCATTTTATTCAATGGTCTTTAAGTAGTGCACACAACATTACTAACTGAACTTGAGCCTAAAAGCACCAAAGTTCAGCTGCTTTATCCCAGCATGGCTGCTTTTTCTTTTTTTCCATACCCTCCCCCCTTTTTCATATCAGTATGAAATGACCCTAAACTAGCAGAACACCCAACTTGACAGGATTTTTTGTGATAGTGCTGTGGTATTAGTTCTTACATCACTCATCTTGTCGGCAGCAAGCGTCAGAGTCATGACCAGAAGGTGATAGAGATCAAGAGCAGAGAGCAGGGAAAAACTCTCCTGTGCCATCAGTGGCAGTCAGCTTCTGCAATGCTCCCCTGAGGTGTTCAACACATGGCACAGCTGTAGGTATCTCCAGTCTATTGTAAATTACAGCAGGTGTCTAAACCAGCATGTGTCCCATCCACGATTATCTAGATAAAGAAGTTCTCTCTAAAAATAGACAGAATCTCTATTTTACTGATTTATACCTGGGAGCTAAAGCAAATATTACCTCCTTTTTAAATGTGCACCATTGCTGCTAGAATTACTACGCATTTGCACACCTGAACAAAAAATAGAAATGCTCTAGAAGAGAAAAATGTTGTATGTTTAAACTGGAAATAGAAAAAAAATGTATTTTTTTTAAATTAAGCAGAAAACACAGGAAACAATTCCAAAATGGAAAACTAAACATTACATCAGTTTGGGACCAGATTGCATCCATGTTGCAGTACTGTATATGAAAAAAGAACTACGACAAATTTCTTTTCCTGAATTAAGCCAAAGGCTTTTAATATAGACAAAGTGTAGGAAAATGTCAACTACTTAGTTCCACAGAAATAGTGATCAGAATGTCTGCCATTGCAGTGCAGCACCAGACATGCTGTTGCCCAGTAACACCGGACAGGAGAAGGTGTCTGAGAGCTGGTGATATATATCAACCACTGCAATATCAGTTGGCAAAAGCTGTACTACATTTTAGGGAAATAAATAACGGGCAAAAGCTTTCTCAGGGCCTCCTTCAGGAAAAGCAAAATTATTAAGGCATTTAAGGCTAAATTTTAGTTTAAGTATATACTAAGCTATTAAAGGACATGAAGACCATAGTCAATGCAATATATGTATTTTTTAGAAGAAAAAAAAACAAACTGAAAATTAGGGAAATAAGGAATCTGGGACTATGGTGCAGAACTCCCTCTCCTCTATTTGGGCTGACCTGATAACAAGCTAAAGCAAAACGGAACTAACACTTTTTACAGCAGACATCTCTTAACCTTTATTGGGACCACAAAAACATGAATCCCTTAAGAAAATGATTAAGCTAAACATGTGAAGGAGTTAAAGCTGTTTTATATGGCCAGCCAATTACCCTTTCACAGTCATATATTAGAATTTGGTGAGCTCCTTGAAATAGATTGTGAATTATGTTTTAGCAGAAACCTGTCTTCCATCCAAAAATACTTATTTGATAGAAAAAGACTCAAAAGCTACATATGAGTCCTCTAGTCTTGCAACACTAGGAAGCAGCCACAGATATATGATTAAGCTGTAGAGAAAGACAGAGTTGATACTGATATAAGGGAAAGACACCACAGCTTTCCTTAGCAGATCCTGAATAGCACAGCCAGAGAGGGGGCGAACACCGAAACTAGCTGAAAAGATCAGTGCAAGGTATGTATTTATATCCTGCAGGATTGTCTGTGATATCTTACAGAATCCCAGCCCTAGAAAGAACTCAGAATAGACTTTGTTCACCTTTCATTATAGAAACTGTGGAGAACTAATATAACTGTCAAAAGAAAAATACCAGCAAAACTCATGAAACCTAGAAGGTCCCCCAGCAGAACTGCAGGAGGGGAAGGCTCAAGATCGGCACTAGGAAAAGAAAAGGCAAGTTTAGGATTCCAGGTATCTGCAATGAAGCAACTTCGAACCCTATGAGGACATTTGAGCCAGGGGTTAATCTCTTCTCCTAATGCAGAGTATTGTGTGAGAGAAGTATATTCTGTTGGTACGTCTTCACATTCTTAACAGAATACTTGGCAAAGTAAAAATATTTCATAACAAGTGAATGGAAGGTCTTTAATTTTCTTACGTATCTGGTGGAACTATTAAATCAAGACCGCAATTTAGTTCTTGCAAATAGATTAGTCTTTACAAATCAAATTCAAGGTGCTGATCCAAACTCTAGTGATGCTACTGGAGACATCCATTTCTTTATTTTATTTTATTGGCAGAGAAATGATCCTGTTTCTTTGTTAAACTACTAGAAAAATAAATTAAAGAGAAGTCTTGTTTCTGTTCACAAGGAAGGTATGTTTCCTGATTAGCTGAAGCTAATTACCTGTAAAATGGAACATTATTTTAAAAGGGAAGATTTTAGAGCATCAAGTAGACAATAAAGGTTATTTTATAGCTGTCTCTTGAAATATTATTGTAGATATAGTCAGTCTATAGGATGCTATAAATCATAATCATAAATAAGAACTATCTATAGAGTTCTTATGTGATTTTGACAGAATTTGGGGTACTTTTTTTTTTTTTTCTTATAAAGAGGATAGTTTTAAGTTACTGAGCACTTCAAGCATCAGAATATGTGCTTGATTTCCATAAGTAGATAGCTACGAGGTTACTTTTTGTGGAGGGCTGACTTTGGCTGGCTGCCTTATGCCACGCAGCTGTTTTACTACTCCCCCTTCTCAACTGGCCAGGGGAGAAAATAAAGTTTACTAATGTAGGCAAAACATATTTGACTTGGGATAAATGCATTTATTGACAAATAAAAGTGCACAGCATGGTGAGAAGCAAAGAGAAGTATGAGAAAACCTTCCTGACACTCACCCCTTCCCTCTTCTCAGGCTGAGCTTTGCTCCTTCTCACCTGACTGCTACACCTCATCAACACAAGTGGTGCACAGGGATGGGCGTGAGGAACTGCTGCCAGTCCATAGCAGCTCCTCTCTGCTGTTTCTTTTCCTCCTTGCACTTTTCCCTGCTGCAGCTTTCCCTGGCTGCCGGGCAGCGTTTTGCCCTCCCTTGCCCAGGCTTTCCCTGGGGCTGAGGGGCTCAGCCATGCCCTGCGCTGGGACCGCCGCAGCTGCTGGCAGGGCCCTCATTTCTTACATAATGTTCCTACAAGAAGCGGGAATTTTGTAATGAGGTCTCGGTATGTATTTGCTATGGAAGAGGATGGATGCTTTAAATCTGACAGTTTGCAAAGACATTAGAGTTCCCACTTTTCTTACTGTTGTACGACTATGAAAAGGTGAAAGATTTTGATGAAAAGGTGAAGAAAATCATACCTGTTTTGTGTTTGGGCAGGATTATTGTAATTTGTCACCACTATAAACCTGTTGCAAACTAATGTTTTGACTTGTTGATGACTGGATACTTCAGAATAATAAAACAGACTGATGCATCTCCCTTGCAATTGAATGCAAGCTTGTGATGTTATTTGAATGTTAGTCCCATGTTTATATTTTGTTTGTTTGGTTGTTTTTTTTTATACATAGATTTTGATTAGCATGTGCTTTTGACATCATGACAGTACAAGCATTCTCAGTATATCCATTCCCCTCACAGGTTAATAGCTTAGGATCTATGGCTGCATCACCTTTGCAGTCAAATAATCTGTATTCGCTCGAGCAACTCCATTGCAATCGTTACTGACCTTTTTCCGTCACTGTCTGGCTTACTGGACAGCAATTCAAACTTTTTAGGTGGATTCCTTAGATTAATTTCAATTTTTGATCCTGAAACTGAGTACAGTTTTCCTGTTTTGATGTTTTGCACGTGGAAGTACTGTGAAGGATAAGTGCTCAAGTCTTCTAGCACTTTTAGGAATTATGCTGACTTTTGGTAAAGAAACTTATTTTTTCACGCTAAAATAACAGCCCTTGAAACAAAAATGAGCCAAGAAAGTTAATAAAAGAAAAAAAAAGTGGCAAAGATATTAATATATTTTGATGATCAACATGTTACTAATACATCACAAGAATGTTAATGACATGATTTCTTTCCATAATTATGATTAGCAAAAACCGTACGAAGTGGAATATGTTACTGCAAACCAATTAGGCAGAAAGTGAATATTCTGGGAATTTGGGAGATGTTACAATTTGCACAAGAAACACAGAAATCACTTTGCTGGAAAACAGCGCTGTGACCCCATTGACATCTTTGTCCTCTTCCCACACTCCATCTCTGTTATACAATGATTATAAAAGGAAAACTATTTCCAGAGGGTTTGCTTTTGCTACCAATGAAACTGATCAAACTTTATTTATTTTCCTTGTGAATTAGAACACGTCATCCTTTATCATCACCCTGGATATTTTTAGAAAAAATAAAATCATGGCAAATATTGATCACTAGGTTTCTCATTAACCACTCAGGTTCCAGCATTCATCCATTTGCAGACTTACTTCCTAAGTAATAGATTGACTTAGAATCAAAAATCCTATCAGCAAAAATGTGTCTGATATTCTTTTTAATATATCCTTTTTTAATATATTTCTATGATATGGTCCCACCACATCCTTTAGCAATTGGTTTCAGAAATCCCATGCATGGGAAAAGAAAAATAATTTTCAGCTTCTTGCACATTTTTTAACTTTTGACTTCTATTGGTGTAATCTTTTTATTTTAACAATACAATATTTAAATTATTATCTTCTATTTGTGTTCCCTGCACCACACCTGATTTCATGGATATTTATTATGTTTTAGTGATTTCTACTTCTGTTCTTACAAATCTCCACCTTTTTTTCTCAAAAGCTAAATGGACCAGGACTCTTCAGTGATTCCCATATCAGAGCTATTCCTTATATCCAATGATATATGTTGATTTTTTCCCTAAACTTTTTTCTACTAGTTTTTTTATGTCTAATTTTACTATAGGCTAAACGGTAATTAAATCATACCACGGGTGTATTGCTAACACAGGATATGGAAAAACTAAAATATTCTCTTGCTCCCTCCAATGCTTTCTACATTGAGACATGTTTGAAAATGGTTTTTAATCCATGATAGATCCATTGTTACTGAAACTTCAATTTATTGTATTAAACAGCTGTGAATTTCACTTCTGCTTAGAACTAGTTTGTTTCCTTTGTATCAATAAACATTAAAGGAGATCAGTTCTTGTTTGGAACACACATTTCTAAGGCCAGCTTGCATACTGCTATTTCTTTAAAAAAAAAAACCAAACAAAACACCTGATAATATTGTGATAACTATCCGCTGTTACAGTAACTATCCATTGTACAGAGGATGGAAATCTAGAAACACCATACTTGCAGAAAGTTTAAGCAGAAAAAATTCTGTGCACCCACAATACTTCAACAGTGTTTTGAATGAGTACTAGGAGACAATATGTGCTGGGAAGGAACACATGACTCTTGAGGAATTAAGTTTCACTGGAAAGGCAGATTTGACAGCTATAAGCAAGAAACTTGTTCTTATTAAGCTGCCTTCCCAAAATTGTATTTCTTGAGTAGTATATAATGATAGAATTGATTATGTTAACAGCATGAAAATATTGAATAGGACCTGAACTAAAAGCCAGCAACTGTACCTTTTCATGAGGAAAAAATTCAAAAAGCAAAACTAGATGAGAAGCTGTGGATCTCATTTTTGTTTTGCAGCCAAACCTGTGTTCTTTTGATCTGTTTTCCTTTCTTTGGTTGCTTTTTCACACTTCCTAGTAATTTAGGAGAAGGAAGAGCAAAGATTAAGAAGGTTGTGTTTCTCACAGAGTTTTTGTACCCTAACTTGTCACAGTGATCATGGCACAGAACAAAATTTTCCCGTCTGTTTATAGAAAAATTGCTTTCTTCTTAACAAGGGTAAAAGGCAAAAAATAAGGAATAAAACCCCCCCCCAAAACATGGTTTCACTAGCTTCATCATTTCTCGCTGAAAAATTGGACTTTTCATGTAATTGAAAGATAGAATTCTCTTTGTTGTTTCAGCACTTATGTAAACTGCTCAGGACTTACCTGGATCCAGATGCCAGTCCTATTTTAACTCTCTACTCCAATCTAGACAACTTGTCTTTTAGGCTAATGTTCTGATAGAAATTAAGGAGTGTAAAGGATGGATAATGACAGCCCCAACTGCTAGAGCACACTCCTTCAATGCATGTGTTCTAAAGTCTCAGAAATCCAACAATAATAATGAGCACACAGGATAAGAACAGTAATGAAGTGTACAGGGAGATTTTGCTAGAACTAAGCCCTAAAGAACCACTAGGTAATAGCAAATACACCCATCCCATATGTGCTATTGTTTCTTAACTATTAGTATTTTCAAAGAACTAAACCACTATGAAGTCTTCAATATTAAAATAACTAAAATTAATCTTAAATAAATCTATTATTATTTCCTGAATGCTGATTAGTAAAGGTACTGTACAGATATGTAGTGATTACCTTATTAATCTTGTTGAAAGGTAATAATCCTTGAACCAAGATTTTCTTATTTGAAATACGGATTGTTATCCTGTTTAATTTTAAAATAACAATCAGATTTGGTAATCTTTGTAGATGTTGCACAACTAACAGAATCCAAAAAAGGTTCACATGCAAACTATAAAGATGAAAGTTTGGGGTTTCCTCCACTCTGCATTTAGCTGATAGCACTTAGGCAGTTCTAATTTTTTAAAAACATGTTTTAAAAGTGTTACTGTTCAAAAAAACAGTGCAAAAACATTTCAGGGATCAATATTTATCCTGCATTAAGATCTTAAAAATCTTATATAATTTCTAATTTTAAAAGATAGTACAAAAGTAGTTATTATAAATTGCATACTATGCATGACAAGCTACATAAAGAAATTCCTCTTAATTAAAGAAACATTTCTTGTTTGAGTCTACATGGAAATTTTGTGTTCAGAGGTGTTTTTCCCTGATCACACTGGAGTACCTCAGAGCAACTATATATTCAAAATCTCACTCTGCATTATTTTCTATATGTAGAATAATAAGCATATAGTGATAGGATTCTTTAATGAACATTGTAACACTAACAAAAAAAACCTCTCATTTCTAGTATTCATAGTAGAAAAAACATTTTATTTAATACAACTCTTTATTTATAAAAATATTTTAAGTTTAACTTTTTTTTTATTTCTTACAGTTAATACTTAGGCAGCTAAAAATTATCTGCTAGATTTTAGGACAACTATCTGAAAAACTCAGGCATTAGTACCGGCAATGCTTTTCTGAATCAAACTAATAATTTTGCTGTTTACTGCTTCACAGTAAAGCTCAAGAATCTCTGCAAGAAACAATTAAGACATAACATTTCCAGACAGAATTTCCTCCCAACTCTTGACAGTTAGAGGTCAGTCTGGCCTGAAATGCAGGGATTTATATCTTTCCCTGGGGTCCATTACTTTGTACATGGTTAGAGAGCTGAAAATGGAAGTTAAAATTCATTGGAACTGCTGTGTGTGATTGGTTAGAATTCTTAATTATATTGGCCCAGATCCACAAAAAGATCCATAGAATGTAGGTCAAAAGCTGTCACATACTCTGCAAAACATTTAGGTGTCTTAAGATCCAGTTGCAGCATTTCACGTTAGTAAATTTCCCTGAAGAATGTTTCTTCTGCCCTGATCCTTGCTGGGTTTAACTATAGGTCTGAGCATCTTCTCATCCCATATCACAGGCAGAGCTCACAGAATTTGGTTCTAAAAGTCTGGACAGAATTTGTGTGGCTCAAATTACATTACAGACATTCACAAAATTTACAGAAATAATAATCTCTTCTTTACCTATTGCTGCCATTGAAAGCAAAGATAAGTCTGCAGGTATTGCAAGTATATGATTAGTACTATGAGAGGTTTATTTGGAAGCACCATCAAGAAATAAGGAAAAAAAATGCTGTTCAGCAAAAAGTTCCTTATAGAAAAGATCACTCTTGTTTTTCTATAGGAAAATATTCGAAATCAGGTTCTTCACTTGGTTGAATGGGCAGTATTCTGCTTCACTTCAAGAAAGCATTTCTATTTTGGTTTAGACCAGACAAATCCCAGGGTTTAACCAATGTTTAAAACCAATGTTTAAAAGTACACTTCCTAGAAAAGTCATTTAGCCTCTCATTATGCCCTGCAGTAGCCTTGCTGATAGGAAATTGAACACATTTTAGAGCAATAGTAACAGGTTGAAAATGTACTACCCTCCTACATATTAGAATGATTGAACATTGCAAATTCTTAATAAAATAAAACAAATAATTAAATAATTAATTAAATAATAATAAATAATAAAGTAATTACAGAACAATAAATATATTTTCATTTCTTTTCATTGAAAGAAAACTTTCATAGGAGTGCAGTAGGTCTTTGACCTCTGGCAGAATGAGGGAGTGTGAGCCATGCAGAAAATTAATTATATCTTGTAGTATAGCCTTATCTCAATGTTGCCAAATTTTGGTAATTCTCTAAACATGGACAATGACTCAGATTTAGAAAGAAGACATTGTTTATTCTGCATCGGGTATAAGGTGGAAGTTTTCCACAAACTGAGCACTCCAGGGAGGAAAACAAAAAGAATTAACGCACTAAAATTTACATAAACCCTCCTATCGAATGCATAGTCACCACCTACATAATACAGTCATTTAGCTTGGACTACCGTGTGCACTACTTCTCACTGCATCTGCATGGGCTTCTTCGGGGGTCTCTAGTGGTCTCTGGGGGTAGTTTTGGGAAGTGCCTCCTACTCAGTTTCAAGCAAAGTTCGGCTTAGGATGCTCAAAACACAAGACTGCGTCTCACATAAGATCTGATCTGCAGCTCCAGCCTCACTTCTTAAAAAAATTGCCCAACAGAACATAAAATACAAAGATTTCCATAAACATTAAGCAACATCTGCTTAACATACATGATAGCATCTATTTGCATTTAAAAGGGGGTTTAAAGGGTGAGAGTGAAACCATCAAATTATATTTACAACAAAATAAAAGGAGGGGACTGAGAATTCAGCTTAAAGACATAATTAGGATTTTCCTTTTCTTAAGGAATATATTACTTGCAGATCTAGACATAGGCACAAGATTTATCTGCTCTGTGGGAGTGCAGGATTGAATGGTTTTGCATTACATTTTATCATGACCTCACAGTAGTTATAACCCAAGTAAGATAATTTCTATTTTCTAGAAGTTGAAAGGTGGTGACTAGGCAATTCCAGGGAGCCATTTCAGGGAGTGGAGGAATCCGCCTGTAGTGGTTTTGGTCTGTCAATCCGAGTTAACTCACCAGTTAATGTAGTGGGTCTAGTGCTGGCCTAATGCAGTCTACCCACTAAAATCATTTATTAATTTTCTGTTACAAGATAAGGATTAGGAGGAGAGCAAAGCAGGCTCAAAACTTTAAAGGGTATAAAGAAAACTTTACTAACAGAACTTAAAAAAAAAATAGTACAAAATCAGAATAAATCTTCAGAACATTTCTCCTCCCCTCAGCTCTTCTTTCTTTTCATACTGACAACATAAAGAGACAAATTTGGTGTTTTCAGTTAGTTTACCACTTTTTAAATTAGCTCACTTCACTTAGAGAGAGGAGTCTCTCCTGCCATGCCACGATGACTTTTCCACAACAAAAAATTATTTTGTGGTTTTAATTTTCACAAATAGAAGCCACCCAGAAACCTGCAATTGTGAAGATCCTCCCACAGTTTGGAAGTCTTCTCACAAATGCCACCATAGGTCATTTCAGCTTATTGGGGTGCAATTTAAGGATGAGCTGTTCTAAGTTAAAAATAAAAGTTCTTTTTTTTTATCTCTGGGAACAGAGGTTTTCTTCTCCCATCCCTAGGGCTAGGTTTCTCATCTCTCTCATCTCTCTCTGTTCTAACTTCTTATTGGATCACAGCTACCTCAGCATCTGCTTGCTTCAGCATGGGCGCCTCGAACGCTACATCCCTCAGTGCATTCCATACGTTACAAGGAAAAAAGAAAAAAAAGTCTGATGTATCAATTATATTTTCACCATAGCCTTACAAGAGAATTTCAGTCCAACACTAAGACATCACCTCATTCTCCTCTCTCATCTTGGATTTGACTCCTTCTTCACTGACCTCGGTGTCTCCACGTTGTTTTCTTTACGTGTCTTCACCCTTTCCTTTTGTCTCACCTGAGAGAGGATTGATGTCTGCAAGTTTCATCTGTGCTCTGAAAGAGCTGCTATCTGCCCGGGCCTGCGGACAGCCATGGGATCTCTGGCGCTCTGGCTGCACGGCTGTCTCCTGGCCCCCGCTGCGCTCAGTTCCCGTCGCGGGGCTGCTTTCTGTGCGGGGCGGCAGGGCCAGCTCTGCTCTGAACTGCATGGCTTTTCAAGGCCCTGGCAGGATGGGTTGGCCCTCCTGGCTGGCGCAGAGCCCGGTTTGGTTCCACCCGAGGCCGCGTGGAGCCAGCCTGGCCCGCTGGCTCTGTTTGGAACAGGGCGGCAGCAGGATCTCAGTGCAGCCGTGCCACGGGCTGGCCTGGCTGCGCGGGGGAGCAGAGCCCGGCCCAGACAGCTCAGTGACCTGCTTAAAAGCCGGTAGCAAGAGGGTTTTACCTGAGCTTATCCATCTTTAAACGTGATTTCACAGAGGCCTATTCAGCTCTCTTAAGTGGTTTAATAGGGCGTCAGTATTCAAAACTAGCCAGCTGATTGCTTCTGTTCGGTCCAGAGGAAGGTGCCAAGGTGCTTACAGGGAATCACTTTCATAGGTTGTGGATTTTTTCCTTAACTAAAAACCAAACTGCGTTAAACCACATTGCCCCATCCTGACCCCATGCAAGACTGCTTGCATGTCTTAAAGATTGGGACTTATAAGGGCATAATGTTGCTTGGTATAGTACATTTACATTCCTTGCTATCTGCTTGTGTGTTAACCACTGTTCAGTGTTCTTATAGCTGCTTTATATTCCTGTGCTATGTATATTTTGTGGTATATTTGCATACTTCAAAAGCACATCTTGCACCCAGAGTCAATGAGGAAGCAAATGAATGAATTTCATGTCAAAATTTACAATTACCTTGTCCATCTCTAGACAGAGCAAGATTTTATAATTAGACAAACTCCTTTCTTCTTCTGCTTTTTACTTAAATCATCCTTGCTAATGCCTAGTATGCAAGGAACAAATAGTACTTTGATTTTTTTTCTTTTATTAAGGTAGTTAAAGACTTAACTGCTCAAATTTTCACTTATATTGTACCTGAAATTTCATCTGGCATTCAGTTGGGAAAATAAAAATGTGAACATTCAAATTGTTGTTTGAAAAGGGTCAATTTCTTTATAACTGTAACATCAACATAAGCATTCAATATGGACTCCGATTTAGTTCAAAAGGAAAATATTTTTAAAAAGTGAGAATTAAATATGTAAAACCAAGCTATGTGTGATGGACTCCTTCATAAAAATTCCAGCTCAAAACTCATCCATCAATGTCTTAGAAATAAAGCCATCCAGATATGTTTAAACTTAAGGGGTTTGGAAGCTTGAGATATTGACCAGATAAAGCATTTCAAATTTTTACATACTTACTGTGATGAAATTACTTTTGAGCTCCTTCTCCTTATCTCTCATCTTATCTATTTGCTTTAAGAAGATGTGCTGTAAATCAGAATAATTTATTTATTTAACATTTATTAGCTTGTGGGCTTGTTGAATGTTATACTAAAGGCACTGCTATGAATCTGAATAACAAATTAGTGCCCCTTCAAATCTGATATGAATAGGATGCTAACAATTTTCTTCAAATAAACTATGAATTTTAAAACCAAACTCAAGATGGTTTAATAGAAGAGGATTGCTAACTTTAATAGTTTGATTATCCAGATGGCTTATTTTTCAGTTCATTTTCTTTACATGTATAGCATTGATGATAAGAAAAAAGGAGGCTTTCTACATCAAAGCATTTTGGAATATCTAGAAAATATGATGTTTAAATAGGATTATATTGTTACTGAAACCCAAAATAAATCTGCCACTGAACTATTATTCACTGCCTGTATTATTATTATTACATGTTTCAGATCTGTGTTATCTAACACTTTCTGTCAATTGTACAAAATACATGATTTTAAAGAATTCTGAGATATTGATATGCAAGAAAATTATAGGTGACTATTCGATTGACTTTTAAAAGCAATCTTTCTCTCAAATTTTCACAAGAAACAAAGTATATGCAATGTTAATTCTTTAACAAAGAATGCTGATCATAAAAAAGTATTTTTTATTAATACATATTCCAGAGTGATTACTAAAATTATTGAATAGAAGTTCAAATTTGTAGGTTTACAGAATATTGTTGAAATGAGGGTTTCAAAAATGAAAAATAAAGCTCCATCTGAAACACCGTCTATCAAATAGAGAAGATAAATATTACATATCATCTTCTGTAAATAACTCAGCAGACAGTTGCAGACACCTTTTTTGAGACAGTATAGGATTCTATGTACAATTTTCTGTATTATCCTTGTTTTCTTTTAAAAATGAGCATTTGTAAAATTAAGCTCTTTAATATTATAAAATTATGTGGAATCCTTATATATTTGATAATAAAAGTTGTCTTAATGATACATCTTTATCACTGGCTACCTTTATTAAAAAAAACCCAGGACCTAGGATGATTTACAGAAGTTTTGCAATACTTTCAAAATAGATAGGCAATATTGGTTCTAGCCTATGGAACATAAGCACTTTTGACTAAGAAGCCAAGCTTCACTAGACATTGGTAAACTAGCACAATTGACTTCTGAAAAAGAAAAGAGAGGTAGGCCAGACCAAATACTGTGAAAAGTTTATGCACGTCTCTCCAGGCTCTTAGGGGTAAGAAAGGTCTTTCCAGTGGGATTTGGAATGGAGGACTTGCAAAAGATGGTGCATTGATCTGAAAGTGAAACAATATTCTTTTACTTCTCTTGACATTTATTCATGGGTAGCTAAATACTCTGAGTGCCTGAAAGCAAACAAATGGTATATAAAATGAGAATACTCAGATCTGTGGCATTTTAAATTCAATAGCAATTTAATAGACGGTATACAATGGAAAAAAGGAAAACCTCTCTATTTTGGGCCAGGCCATAGTTCAATCTTCCACTGGCTATTTGGTAAGAGTTAGAAATGGCCATTCTAAAGAGAGTTAATGGACTACTAACAGGAGGCTTCTTGTGTGGCCTCAAAATATCTATGCCAGTTTTCTTTTCTTTTAATATACAAGAGCGTTTCCCATTCAAGAGTATCATGATTACATGCTTTTACATGGTTTTGAAATCAGTCGCTTCATATTTTTGTTAGGATAGCACTTGGGATTAGGTGCTTATAACATTTGAGGCATACATTTTTCTGCTTTTATTTTTTTACCAGGCTGATGTAGAAACATGCATTCTATCAAAGAGTCATGCCATAGTTAAACACAATTCTGTCTCAAAAATAAGGATGATGGACAGGAACAGAATGTTCCTTATCATTATGGATCTTTGATATAACAAAAAATATAACACAAATTACTCTTCACAGACAGAGTTTGTAAAACTATTGTTCCGTCAGTATTTGTTTAGGACTTTTAAAAGTATGTTTGCAAATTGTATTTTTCATAGTCAAAACTCAATGAAGTTATAGGTGGATTATTCAATTACTTTATTCAGTAGCATTATTATCTACCAGAATTTTCTGATTGGATATTTAAAGGTCAATTTGTTAAATTTAGGAAATATTAACATATCAAATAGACGTTAGTTATCTCCCTATCTTTGTGTTTTTGGAGGGTTTGCTTTTAACCTGGAGAATTTGACCTTTGCATGGTTGAAAATATAGATAAAGTTCTTTTGTATTAGAAAGTCTACCAATATTTCTGAACCATCCTGATTTCCTCTAAGTGTCCATTGTGCACTTAAATTGATATGTAGCTCATGATTTCCAGGAGAAAAATGAGATCCATTGGTTTTAGTAATAACTTATATTTATCTCCATTGTTGATCAACATAGTACTGCAATGTGACCTTTTATTTTTACTTGTTTTTCGGAAGGGGAGGAGTGGGAGCAAAAACTTTTCTTTGTCTACTCTTGGATAGTAAATTTTCTTGTTATTTGGATAGTAGTTCTGTACATTACCTATATTAAATAATTTAGTGGGATTTTTTCCTCTGAAATATTCCATTGGCCTATCCCAGTCATTTCTTTGTAGCAGCAGAAGGCTTTCCACATGCTTCAGAAGTGTCACTGTGATATTTTGTTTTTAATTCTACACAGTCACTGTAAACTTCTGTCAAGAGAATAAATCATTATGAAGAACAGCTTGCTTTAAGTTTGCTATATATTTTGAGTACTTTTTACTTTTGCACTTTTCAGTTTAAAGCATGTCTCATACAAAAACAAAAATAATTAGGGTCTTTTTATCCTCTGCTTCTGAATAATAAAAGTAGAAGTACAGTGAAATTTACTCATAAATTATCGTGCTTTGCAGTTGAAAGTCTATATAATGTGGAATTATACACCAGTATCCATTCCTGAGTGTGATGAAGTATAAAGCTAGGAGATACTTTGATCACAGCAACCCCAGCTTATGAAATTATTCACAAGTACTTATTACATCTTAAACTCCTTTCAAATTCTAATTCAAACTTGGTTCCAAATTTAGAAACTTCACAGAGAGCACAGTATCAGAACAAAGTACTTTTCTAGTTTTATGGTTACTCCATGGAGCTCTGGAAACTTCCTTCTCTAAGTGTATGTATTTGTGTGCAAAGTTTCCAAGTCACTATGATAGGGTAGTTGTGTGGCTTTTAGAGGTGTTATAGTTGCATGTGATGGAAAACTGATGTTATTTGGTTCCATGCCTGTCTCTCAAGGAATCCATATCACTGAAATCCAAAAATACTAATCTGACTAGGTGAGATAGAAGATGATACTGTACATAAGATACAATAAAATAACATTATAAGTCTGCTTAAATGTGTATTTATTAATATCAATTAAGTCATTTAAAGCCTGCTTGGCAGGATGATGAGCACTATGGAAAGGCCAAAAGCAAGTTATAGGTTTAGAAAAATCCGAGATTATAATTTTTTGTGGTTTTTTTTCAGAATATGGAAAAAAAAAATCAACAAAACAATAGAAGAGCATGTGAGATTTATGTTTTATCTCTTCAGGACTTTCATGTGAAAAAGAACCTACGTTAAAAAGGCAGTAGAAATGAGTGTCAGAATGTGTGGAGGAAGTAGCACACCTGAGACCAAGATGAGGAAAGGGTATAGAGTACCCACATGGCAAGAAATCTGAGCCTGCAAAAGAAGGAATTAGACAATTGCTATGGCAGCCCAGCCATGGTGGGAGGGAGGGTGGCTGTAGAAGAGCACCTGGAAGGAGGTAACTCTCCATGTAATAAGTGTCTCCAATTGGAGCCCAAGGTCATGAGTGGCTCACACACACTGAACTTCCACACAAATGTCTCCAGGCACACACTGCTATTTCTTTGTGCTTTCAGAAATAATGTAGTCCTGTCATGTTTCTGCTCTTCGTTTTCTCACAGTTAGGTCACAGGGCTTTATCTCATCTATGAAGAAAAGTCACTGTATTTTTGGATCAAATAAAGTCTAGCTAAAATAAGACAAGGTTAACTGAGCTAGAACTATTGCGCACTCATTATGGTGAGAAGGGACTAAAAAAGGAGTGCATAAACTCTGACCCTAACTGCTTTATTTCTTCTTGTAGATTGTTCTGTAGAGCTCTTTTGTGTGAGTGGCTTATCCAGTACTTGAAAACATCACCTTTTACACTTAGCTAGAGTGGAATTTCTTCAAGTTGTTGTGTATATAGGATTTACTGAGGAGTCTGTTTCTAACAGCTTACAGTAATGCACTGTGGGAAGCAGGAAAAAAAGTTTATGCATTTCACAGAATCACAGAATATTCTGAGCTGGAAGGGACACACCAGGATCATCAAGGCAAACTCTTCAGTAAATGGCCCACAAAGGGATCAAACCCACAACTTTGGTGTTATTAGCACCATGCTCTAGCCTACTTGAATTGCTACAGACAAGAACAGGAGAGGCTGTCACTTTTCCCGCTAGTATATCTAAAGCTGTGAAGCATGGCTTCTATTAATTCTGTAGTCTTTATTTTTTTTTATTTTTTTTTTTTAAGGAGAGTAATTTCTATGGATTGCCAATCTACTTATTTAATTTTCTTCTTC